>ML100566.1:13660-30330 GCA_003697995.1 Taxidea taxus jeffersonii | reverse complement strand
AGGCCTGCATTGGGTTCCACTTGGCCAGAGTCTGCTTCAGACTCTGTTCCCCTGCCCCGCCCCTGCTCTCCCCTCCAATTAATAAATAAATAAATGTTTTTTAAAAAGAAGAAGAAAGAGGAAGAATTTTTTTACCCATATATACTCCTTCTCCAGCGCTCTTCTCTCTCTGTAGATTCAGGTTTCTGTCCTACATCCTCCTCCTCCCTGAAGAACCTCTAATAATTCTTATAGGGCATTTAATTCCCTCTGTTTTTGTTTGAAAAAGTCTTCAGTTCTTCTTTACTTTTGAAGGTCAGTTTCTTTTCTTCTCTTTTTTTTTTAAATTTTTGTTTTTAATTTTAAGTTCCCTTTTAATTCCACTCAGTTATTGTACAGTCTTGTGTTTGAAGTGATGTCTTACTGGATATAGAATTCTACTCTTGTTTGCTTATATGACCCACCCACTGTGATTCTTACCCATTTTGTTCTATGGGTGAGAATTGTTTCCTCTGGCTTTTTTCAAGACTCTCCATCTTTGGTTTTGCGCAGTTTGAATATGAAAGGTTAGACATGACCCAACTGCCAGGCAGGCCAACCTGATACCTCAAGCGAAAGGCCTGTTTAGCTTTTTTTGGTAGGTGTAGGTTTTTTGGTATTTATTGTGCTTGGTGTTGTCTGGGCTTCCTGAATCTGTAGTTTGCTGTCTGACATTAATTCTGAAAACTTCTTGCTGTTACACATCTTTATTTCTGTTGTGTCCGTTGCGTATACATATCCCTTTTGTAATTGTCCCCCAGTCCTCCCATATTCTGTGCGTGCTGCTCCCGGCATTTCAGTGGGGGAATTTCTGCTGAATATCCTCAGGTTCACCGGCCTTGTCTTTGACCTCATGCACCCCGGGCTTCACTTCTGTTGCTGCCGCTCTGGTGTGCAGCCTTTCCTTTGGCTTCTTCCTCAGCGTCCTCTGCTCCTACCGAGCCCCTCTGTTCATGCACGTTGTGTACTTTTTCCATTAGAACCATTAGATGAATCAGAGTGTAAGTTCCAGGTCTGAGGATTCCAGAACCACTGCCTCATCTGTGTCAGGTTCTGATGTTGTCTGTTCGGGTTGCGTTTTTTTCCTTGCCTTTTAGCATGGCTTGTGGTTTTTTTGAAAGGTGGACATGGTGTAACAGGTAATAGAAGCTGAGCTAAACAGGCCTTTCGCTTGAGGTATTAGGTTGGCCTGCCTGGCAGTTGGGTCGTGTCTAACCTCTAATGCAATTGTGATGGCTTCAGATTCTTTTCAAGCCTTTACTGCTTGTCTCAGAACTCCCTCCCAGGGAGTGCACCTGGGGCTTTTTCTGCTCTGATCCTCTTACCTGCAGGAGCTCTGAGAAGTGGTGTGGGGGCAGGGGACGCTCTGCAGTGTCAGGGTTGAGGTTCTGCCTTGTGGCCTGTGTTTTTGGGCTGTGACCTTCACGAGTCTTCGGGGAGTGAGAAGGGAAGAATGGAGGGGCTGGTGGGGAAAGCCCTGCCCCCCCAGTTGAAGTAAATAAAGCTCAGGTAAGATCATCTTCCGTGTGGAGCCTCCTTTCCTGTTGGGTAATGCTCTGACTTTAGTTCAGGACTATTCCTTCCCCTCCCACCGCAGAGATAAGGGATTTTCTTCTTGGTTTTTTTCTTTTTTCAAGATTTTATTTATTTATTTGACAGAGACACAGCAAGAGAGGGAGGGCCAGGGGAGTGGGCAGTGGAAGAAGGAGGGTTCCCGCTGAGCAGGGAGACCAATGCGGGGCTTGATCCCAGGACTCTGGGGTCATGACCTGAGCCACCCAGTACCCCTTTTTCTTGGCTTTTCATGGTGAGAACTGGTTAGGTTCCTGGAAGTCAGACCCCTGAAAGCATGGGGCCTCCAGGAAAGTGTCTGTTATGCTTGTCCACCTGCACTCAGCTCCGGCCTCCTGCCATCTGCGGTCCCTATCACCTTGCATCCACTCCTGGGGAGCACGTCCTCCAAGTTCTGGGAGACCTGGGACCTCACTTCTCTAACGGGTCCAAGCAAAGTCACTGATTTTCAGTTTGTTCTATGTTTTTCTTATTGTAAGGACAGGAGTTAGGGCTTCTAAGCTCTTTACAGTTCAGAGTTGAACCTTGAAGCCCCTGCCCCTGTTATAAATCTGGTTATTGTTAATGTGTAGGAAAGCTGCCAATTTTAATAACCATTCTATCAAAATCACTTTCTAATAGTTTTTCAGTGGAGACTTTTTTTTTTCCCTGGAGACTTTTGAGTTAAGTAGGTAATCAGCCATAACTTTTGCAAATTAAAATTATTGGGTCTCCTTTTCTGTCTTTTGTATTTTACAGAAACATGCTCTACTTCCAGTCATTTCTTTTTTCTCTGTGTGCACACACACCTTCCCATTTCATGGGTAATAAAGTAAGGGCCTTGCTATCATTTCAGAACAATCCCCCACTGATGTGCCAGGCAAGTGGGAAACAAACAGGTCACCCATGCAAAGACAGTGTTTGCTCTGCCTGGGACAGCCAGCATGACCTGGGCTCTCTCCGTGTTGTGTCAGAAACTGTTGTCACTAACACAGCGATGTGATGGTGGGAGGTGCCCGGAAGCGTCTGTCCCAGTGGATGTGTTTGCTCTCTTCCTGTCGTTGGGGTCCTGGGCCTGCCTGCTGGCACCTTTGCCAGGAGACAGAGGAGTCTCCAAGCATTCACTCTTAAAGCCAAGATAAGTGGGCCGCCATCCCCCTGGGAGACAGAGGGGATGCATCAGGAGTTTCCAGAGGGACTGTTCCAGAAACAGCTTTTGCTATGTGCCTGGTTCTGCCTGCTTCCCCATGACACAGATCAGCTCCCTCTGTGTTCCCCAGGGGAAGCAGCAGAGAGCAGAAGCCCTGCTCCTCACTCCCTGCCTGTCCCACCATGGTCTGGTCGGACTTGGTCTGCTCCCACATTCCAGGCTCAGTCCCCTCCAGGTCTCTGGGTCTCCTGTAGGTTTCTTTTTTTTTTTTTTAAGTTTTTTTCTTTTTTAAGTTTTTTTTTTTTTTAAGTTTTTTGTTTTTGTTTTTTTTTTTTTTACAGACAGAGATCACAAGTAGGCAGACAGAGAGAGAGAGAGGAGGAAGTAGGCTCCCCAATGAGCAGAGAGCCCAATGTGGGACTCGATCCCAGGACCCTGGGATCATGACCTGAGCTGAAGGCAGAGGCTTTAACCCACTGAGCCACCCAGGTGCCCCTCCCATGGGTTTCTGAGGATCCATGTCCTAGGGTAGAACTACAGTTCCCAGAATGCTGTCTTCAGCTTGGCATTCACTTCCTGCTAAGCTGCTAACAACCAGGTGCAGACGTTTTCCGTCAATTGGCAGAAAACAACCTTGAAGAACCTTGACCGTGTCTGGAGTTAAGAAAACTCACCATCACTGATGGGTAAGCCTGCTTTCACTGTCTTAGGCCAAAAAATGAAAATTTAATATTCTTGGAAAATTTAAATTCTTGCTTTTGCATTTTGGTTGAGATGTTAATAAAAACAAAAAGCAGTAAGAAAAAAATGCATATAAAAGTCTGTCCGGTTTACTTGAAGAGGTTAAAAGTGGCAAATAGGCTTAAATCCCTTATTTTTTATGTTTTTTGTTTTAGTTTTATTTTCCTAGTGAAGTATGATTTATATGGAGTAAAATACACAAGTCCTAAGGATTTAGTTGGATGAATTTTGATATACACTGTAGGCTCTTGGAAGCTGACATGTGGGTCTCAGAATTACTTGTCTGTTCTCCCCTGCAAGGCTTCACTGAACACAGGAGAGAGGGTGGCAGGCAACTCAGTGGGCGGTGGTGCAGGTGCAGGGGCTGCAGGGGGGGGGGGGGCGGAGCCAGCCCCAAAGAGCAACCCTGGCTCAGCCCAGTGCTGACGGATGTGGGGGCCTCTGGGGGGGAGGTGTGCAGGTTTACCGCCGCCCCTTATTCGGGTGACCTTCCTTACAGTTAGAGCAAATGACACGCAGCCAGGAGAGCTCACTTTGACGTGATCCTCGGAGCCGTCAGAACCCAGACACAGAGTCAGATGCCACATCATGGCTTCGTGGTGTTGGATGCTGGGCATGTGTGCTGGTGGGGAAAGCCAGGCCACCGGGGGAGCGTGTCCTGACGTGGATTTAATAGCATGCACCTTCAACCCCATGCAGATGCTTCCTTTTTCTGCTCAGAATGCGCTTCTGACTTCAGAGAGTCACTTTAGAATTTTTTGTTCTGCCACCCAGTGAACACTGCGTCCCTTTGGCCGCATGGCCACCATGCAGGAGCTCTGTGTGCTCAGAGTCAGCTCCCATGAGGCTTGGCCAGCTGCACCTATGGAAGTGCCACGTGACCCATGCACACCTTCCCGCCGTGGTGGAGGCGATGGGATGGGTTTTGACAGACCTGGTTAGAGGCAGAAGTTAGGCCCTCAGCCATCTCTCCCTCCTGCTCTTCTGGGGACACCCTTTCACTCTGGGTTCAGGTGCCATGACCATGTGGAGCTCACCCCTCCGGAGGTTCTGACCAGTCCTAGGATGGCCTCTGCCCTTATCTCCTATCCTCCTCCAGCCTGGGCCACCAACCGTGGCTGGACTTGACTCCACCTGAACCCCACCTGTCCTCCTACCTCTCTCCTCATCCCTTTCCCTGACCCACATCACCTTCTGAGCTCCTCTTCCTGTGTTCTGGTTCTGGCAACTGTTCTCAGGATTTCTGACCTCTGTCTCCACCCCAGGCAGGCAGTCCCCTATTCCAACTCACCCAGTTCCTTCCCTGCGGTCCTCGTGTCCCCTGCCTGAGCCCCCACAGCACACAGCATCTGCACTCAGATGTGACTGGGGGATGTCATCACCCAGCAGAGTGCAAACAGGCCTGACCGGGGCTAGCAGAGAGCTTCAGGCAGCTCTCTTGTCCTGTGGCCCTGCACCAGTGCCCCGGAGGTAGAGGCTGCAGGCCGGGCTCTGTGTTTTGTCTGCATTTGTTAGCCAGGTGGTGGTCACGGTCCCCCGTTCCTTGTCTCTTCACAGGACCCTCCCTGGAACACCTTTCCCTGTCTTCTCTCTCTTGCCCACTAGCAAATGAGGGCTGAGGCAGAAGGTCCCAGGGTCCACCAAGGATCACCTTCAGAGCCTGGGCCCTTGGAGGGGTGTCAGGAGGGTGTCCGCACATCCAGGCCCTGGCCTGGGACTGCTGTGCTCTCACTTCCCGCTGACCCGCTGACCCATGCCTCACGCCTCACACTGCAACCTGTTTTTGATGCTTTAATTCAATTACATCTTTAGAAATTGGAATATTTAACCCCCAAATCAGTAGTTCTGGATTTTCTTAAAATAGCAGAAGATTTGCAACAGAAGGCCCTTCCACTGTGGGCAGCAGTTGGCCAGCATGGACTGGAGGCCCTGGAAGGCTAGGCTGCTGTCACCTGACCACCCTTGGCCCTGTGCTTCAATAACGTAGTAAACAGGTCCAGGGAAGGCATTTCGGGCTCTGATTTTTTTTTTAATGTATTTATTTGACAGAGAGCACAAGTAGGCAGAGAGGCAGGCAGAGATGGGGGTGGGGGGGGAGCAGGCTTCCCGCCGAAGCAGAGAGCCCAATGCAGGACTCGACCCCAAGACCCTGGGATCACAACCTGAGCCGAAGGCAGAGGCTTAACCCACTGAGCTGCCCAGGCACCCTGATTTTTTTTTTCATGTTTGTTTGTTTTGCCTCTGAGTGTTTCCATTGCAGTACAATTTAAGTAAGTGAAACAGCCCTCAAGTGTTCCCCCCTGACTTCGGATGGGTACAGACACCTGTGGGACCGCACCCCCATCCAGAATCCCCGGGGTTCTCTCATGCCCCCTCCACCCTGGCCCCCATCCCACTGCTGCTGGCGCTCCTCATCCTTTTCTAGAATTTCACACAGATGGAATACGTGCATGTTTGTGTCTGGCTTCTCTTGTGGCATAACATTGTTGAGGGAAATCAGATAGTGTTTTAATTTCTAGCCTTACTGCATTCTAATTAGACAATGTGGTAGGAATTCTATCTGCTTCTGAAAACTTATAGGTTTTCTCTGACCATTTCTAAGGCCCATTTTCATGGATATTCCAGAAGAACTTGAAAAGAAGGCGTACTCCCTAGTTTTCAGGTGCTGTGTCCCTGACCAGATGTAGCTTTCTTGTTGTCAGAGGTGTGGAGGTCACCTGGACACGGAGCAGGCCGGACTCCCTTTCGCTGCTTTCTGTGAGCATCTCTGTGCGTCCTGTGGGCGCTGGACTGTGAGTGCTGCTGCAGCATCGGACACGCTAGTCTCACTGAGTGGGGTCTTTGTCCTGATGAAGTCTGTTGTCCGGTTTAATGCATTTTGGCCTGAAGTTCATTGTCCCTCCCAGTGAGACTGTGATGCTTACTCTCCTACTGCCCACCTTTGCCTGGCTCTGGAATGCCTTTCTGAATCACTCTTCTTTCTGCCTCTCTCACAGTGAGAGTTGGGGGTCTTGCTTTGTGATCCAGTCTGAAAAGCTTTTTCTTTTCATGTGTGACTTCAGGTGTGTTTGGCCTTCATTCTGCTCTATTTTTTATATTGTGCCTGTGGTGTTTTGCTTTTAGAGTAAAAACCTCCCACTTGATCTGTGCCTTGGTTTGCCCGCCTCTGTGACTTTGCTGCTCAGTGGCAAACCATGGGCCTGCCCTGCAGCCTCCTCCCTGATTCCCCCGCTTCCAGCACCTTCAGTGCCTGCGTGGTCAGGCCGTCCACCACCTGTGACCACTACTTGCTCTCCTGTGGACCACATTCAGGACTGGCTGGGAATCCCTTTGCCGGTACTTCCATGTGAATAAGGCTGTCCAGCTGCGGTGTCCTCAGAATTCACAGGAGCAGAGTTCCCTGAGTGTTAGTGTTGAGACTGTCCACTATGGTGCCATCCAGCTCATACCCAGTTGAGAATTGCGCGATAACAACACTGAAAAGGTAGAGGCGAGCCTGGCTGGCTCAGTCAGAGGAGCGTGCAGCTCTTGATTTCAGAGTCATGAGTTCGAGCCTCCTGTTGGACCTAGAGCTTGCTTTTAAAAATAAAAAGGTAAAGAGAAACAGATGAAGATAACTTTTATAATATATTCTGTTTAACTTCAGGCGTCTGGCTGGCTCAATCGGAGGATACATCTGACTCTTGATCTTGGGATTGTGAGTTCAAGTCCCATGGTTGGGTGTAGGGTACTGGAAAATAATACATAAAAACTTTAAAAAATATTAATATATTTTATTTAACCCAGTATTGTCTGAAATATTATCATTTCAACATGTAATTATCAATTCCTAAAAGTTAAGATGTTTGAAGTCCTCCTTTTTGCCTTGAGCTTTTGAAATCCAATGTGTGTCTTACCCCTAAACCACATCTCCGTGGACCAGTGAGGTCTAATGTAAGCGTGTGGCCGTGAAGTCATAGCCCGTGTGTCCAGACAAAGTGGTGGCGGCTCTAAAACCCTATGCATCTGGGACGCCTGGGTAGCTCAGTTGGTTAAGCAGCTGCCTTCGGCTCAGGTCATGATCCCAGCGTCCTGGGATCGAGTCCCACATCGGGTTCCTTGCTTAGCAGGGAGCCTGCTTCTCCCTCTGCCTGCCACTCTCTCTGCCTGTGCTCACTCTCTCCGTCAAATAAATAAAATATTTTAAAAAAATAAAATAAAAAATAAAACCTTATGCATCTTATGAGTGTGGCTCTGGAAGCTTCTGCGGGACGCCACTGTGCAGGGAGCCCTGCTCTGCCATCAGCTTCTGTGAACGTGCTGCTCTCACGTCTCGGGTGCCCGGAGTCCACGGTGTGTGGCCTGAGTGTGTGGCTCCTTTCTCTCGGCTCCTCCACATGGTAGTTCGCATCAGTGCCTTGTTCCTTCTTACAGCCCATTGTCCACATCCTGCAGCTGTGAGCAGCAGTCCCTGTGTGGGTGTGTGTCCTCGAGTAACGGGACACCTGGCAGCAGGCCTAGAGCCAGGCCGGGCTCCAAACTCAGACTGGGAGGAGTGGCTGCTGTCCCAGCACAGGCCGCATATTGCGCATGCCCCCCGGCACAAGGACCTCTTGACCTTTCTCATCCCCTCTGTGGCGTGGTTCTGCCCTGTGTCCCACGCCGTCTTCCAGGCCCCTTCCAGCCTCCGCGTGCTGGAGCTCCGGGCTTTCTCTCCCAACATTCTACAACTCCGGCTTTCTGGCCACTTCTTTCTGTAGTTCTTTTTTAAATCAATATTGCTACATCTATTTTTTTTTAAGTCTTAAGACTGATTTTAGAAAGAATGTGTGAACATGAGTTGGCGGAAGGATAGAGACAGAGGAAGAGATGCAGACGCTCTGTGAACGTGGAGCCCGACACACCCCAACCCTGGGACCCTGAGATGAAGATTGAGTGGAGAACAGGGGTCAGATGCTCTACCGACTGCCCCACACGAGCGCCCCCCTTCCCTAGTTCATCTCTCCTTGGGGTCCTTTCTCCCCAGGGGTGGTTGCTTCACTCCATGCTGAGATGCATGTTCACGGCCTCCCTGGGACCCTGGCGGTAGCAGGTGGCACGGTGTCCCTTGGCTTGCTCACCGCTCCCCCAGGATTGGGTTTCAGGCCCGGGTCTGCTGTCAGGCCAACTCCCACCTTCTGCACATGTGACAGAGCCGCTGAGTACCCCTCGATAAGCGACACAGGACGCCCTGTCCTTTCCACACAGACAGGGTCCCAGGGCCCCTGCCCAGGCCACCCCCACCCACCATGGCCCTCACACGCATTCAGGGGTCTGTGACCTGTCTTCCCAAAAAGTCCAGGCTCAGGAGGGAGGTTTTTAATTGTTATAGTTTTTTGCTGTTTTCTGGTAGAGATGATAATGCTCACTTCCCCAGTCATGTTCCCACAGAGTGACCCAGAG
This sequence comes from Taxidea taxus jeffersonii, assembly GCA_003697995.1. Taxonomy (NCBI): domain Eukaryota; kingdom Metazoa; phylum Chordata; class Mammalia; order Carnivora; family Mustelidae; genus Taxidea; species Taxidea taxus. The sequence goes on along the minus strand of ML100566.1, from coordinate 21,449 downwards.
AGACTTTGAGGGAAGATAAGAGCAAGACCCAGCTCTGTCTGTCTGTCTGGGGCTTTCCCTGTCTCTGTCTCACCCTCTGTGTGTGTCTCCCATGCACCCAATGGTGGAGGAGCTCCCCCTCCCCGTGTCATCCAAAAGAGCAGACGTGATAAGGACAGGGCTCCTGCCCTCAGGGTCTCTCCAGTGGGGCCGTATCCCAGAGGAGGGGCTGCTTGTGGACCTGTGGTGGGAAGAGGCCAGCCTGCGGGCTGGGGAGCTGCCAGGGACCGGGTGCACCATCTAGGGCAGGGCTAGGCTCCTTCCCACCACTGCCTTCCTTTGAGGGGATCACCCCTGACGAGCTACCATGGGAGCCACGGGGCGAGTTGGGGCGGGGGACACTGAGCGGGAACAGGATACGGGATCTTGCAGCTCAGACCCAGGAGAAGGGGCACAAAGGGCTCTTTCCTAGAGCCGGAGGCCACTGCAGCCCCATAACAGGCTCTCTAGGCAGCGGGCTGACCCCAGAGGAAGGGTGCTACTCAGCAGCCCTGCCTACCATCCACTGACGAGGACCCAGGTGGTAGGGCAGCCAGGCAGGCCAGGCCAGTGGCACAGCTTACAGGCGGGCTTTTCCTCCGTGCAGCCCCAAGCATAACAAGTACACCCGTCAGAGAGCAACTCAGAGGCCACGGCTGGCGGAAAAACAACGATTTCTGTTTATTCTGCAAACCATGGGACATGGGCTGTCAGAGCCGAGAAGGTGGCCATTAGGACCTCCAGCCCAAACCACCAGCGCACCTTCTCTTGCCTTCTCTGTTGTCTTGGCCTTGAACCATTTGCTATCCTGCCCCACATCCCACCTATTAGCCCACACTCTGACTGCAGACCAGACCCCGAATCTGGCACTTTCCACGGCTTCCACCGGTGACGTGGAGCCCAGGCTGCCCTCCTCCTGCTTCCTGCACCTCCCGCTCTGACCTCACCAGGGACCCCCAAGTTCATGGGACCCCTCCTGCCGTGACCTCCACACACGTCTCAGGGAACTGTCCTCAGCCCTCCCAGTTTAGGACTCAAAACGCCCAACAGCTGTGTGTCCCTTTCTGGCTTGTCACCTCAGGCATGTTCCATTCAGTATCTTTATTTCCTGGTACACTGCTGTTTTCCCTCAGCAGGACGCAGGTGCCCTGCGGGGGGGGGGGGGGGGCAGCGCCTCTCTGTGGCTCTGTGGAGTCCTACAGCCCAGACCTTTGCTTCTGAAGCATTTAGTGCTTATCTCCACCAGAGATTGTAACTAAACATTTTCTTGTCTAATTATGAGAGTTTGATGGCACAGATCTCAGCTGCTGCCATCCTCACTTCCCAGCTATTCCCAGGCAATCGGAGGAGGCAAGACCAGAGGCGCTAGCTAGGTGGGGAAGGGAGTGGGTTTTCGCCCACCTTTCCTTTCCTGGTGACCCGTGTTGCCCCCTGGGGCTCAGAAGCTGGAGGTGTGACCCTCCGTTCTCATCCGTAGCTGTGTCGCCAGCCCCGAGTCCCATCATCCTTTGGCTTGGTCTGACTTGGCTTGGTCTGACATTGCTCCACCCCCAGACCCGCTTGTCTTTCCTACCCAGAAGCTGTGGAGAGTCGGAGGTGGCAAGATAACCTTTGCGAATTGTTTGCCCTTTTTCGCCCCCTCCTAACAGGTGGCTGGTGGCATAGTCACGGTCACGCAGGGTTTGCCATGGTTGCAAGGGAGCGCTTGCACACAGAGCTCAGCAGGGCATGCTTATAGCCCACTGACTGCCTCTTCCTTCTGTCCTCAGAGCCTCCCACAATGAACCCCATTGTGGAGCCGCTGTCCTGGATGCTGGGTACCTGGCTGTCAGACCCGCCGGGAGCCGGGACCTTCCCGACGCTGCAACCTTTCCAGTACCTGGAGGAGGTGTACATCTCCCACGTGGGCCAGCCTGTGCTGAACTTCTCGTAAGTGCAGCCCCAACCGCGTGCCGGAGCAGCTCCGGGTTGATAAGAGGCACTAGGTGGGACGGTGCCAAAGGAACCTGGATGTATTTCAGAAAGGGCCCCCCCCCTTCCTGCCCTGAATCTGGTCAAACGGGGGGTGAAAATGGTACTTTCTGGGTGTCTCGTGTTTTTGAAGATGACCACAAAATCTCAGGCTTGTTCATGCAAACACGAAAGTAGGTGCCTGTGCTCAGTTAAATTCCTCATTCCATGCTTACTCCTCTATGGAAATCAGTCATCCCCGTGTTACTGAAAATAAAAGGGCGTGGCTTTCCTTTAAACCGCCCCCACCCCCCGCCACCCCGTGCAATTGGAGGTCCCAGAGAGGCCGTAGTGTGGTGGTTCTCAGAGCCTTACTGCACAGCAAGCAAAAGTCTTCAGTGGCCCTCCAGCCACATCCTGACTCAGCTCCTGTTCTCCTTACCTGTGAATTGCTCACAAGAGGCAAAGCCTGGTGTAAGGCTGGGATTTTACTGGGCACGTGGGGTGCTTGGGACCGAGAAGCATGAGGGGGCTCTATGGGTGCTGGCCACTTACCTTATAGGTCCCAGGGTCCCATCCCAGGGTCAGAGTCAGTCATGGTGGTGGCTGGGACAGCACGGAAGGACAGCAGACACAAATGAGAGAGGGAGGCGCATGTGGGAGAGCTGCTCCTAGGTCAGGTGAAAGGTCCTGGGGCGCCTGGCAGCTGGGGCCCACTCATCTGTCTTGGGCTGTGTTTTTTACACATCTCTCTGTTATCCACATGAACAAGAAACTACTTTTTTTTTTTTAAGTCTAATTTATTTAAGTCATCTCTCCACCCATCATGGGGCTTGAACTCCCAGCCCTGAGATTAAGACCTAAGCTGAGATCAAGAGTTGGTCACTTAACCGACTAGAGCCACCCAGGTGCCCCAGGAAAGGCGTTATTTTATATTTGGTGGGTGGGGGCTTTATAAAGTGCAAGAAGGGTGTCCACAAAGTCTGGCTCTCTCTCTGGGGACATCTGATACCCAGGGCTTCACCTCACCTGCTGCCCGCAGGTTCAATGCCTTCCACCCGGACACGCGCAAACCCATGCACAGGGAGTGCGGCTTCATCCGCCTCAAGCCCGACACCAACAAGGTGGCCTTCGTCAGCGCTCAGAACACAGGTACCCCTCCCTCAGCGGCTGTCCCCGGCCTCCCCTGCTCATGCCCCGCGCCTGCCCGCAAAGGGGCAGCCAGTGGGGGAGGCGGCATCTGCCTCTGGCTCTCAGTGGCCTTTGGGGGTGTCCGTGCTCATGGACACGTCTGCGGGTGATGATCAAGTGCCTGTCAGGGTGGGAAGCGTCGGCCTTTGGATAGGCTCCGCGGGGCTGACAGGGCGTACTCGTAAGGATTGCTGGTGAGAGGGGCTGCTTCTCTTTGCTCCTGAGCTGCTCTGGCACTGGCTCACGACGGCCTCTTTCAGCCTCCGCATGCAGGTGTGAGCAAGAACCAGGAGACTCACCGTGCAGCCAGAACTTCTGTGTCTGCAAATCCATTCTGTTCCCAGTGGGAGCCCACCCTAAGATAGTTCACCAGGTTCATTAATTAGAAAGTACTTAAAAACACAGCGGCTTGACCTTTACCTTGCTCCCTGGCTCGAGTGTGTCTCACTTCCTAGAGGCTGAACAGTCCAGACCAGCTCACCCTGGAATGGGCCTGCCCAGGGCATTGGCCAAGCTAGAAGTCAGGGGGCAGCCAGCAGCTGGAGATGGAGGAGGCTTCCTGGGCTGTGTGATGGGGCAGGGCTGGCATCAGGGCACCTCCCCACTCCCCCGACAGGGTGACCCTCCGTAGATCCTCTGCTCTGGCTATAAGAGGACTTGTGAGTCTTTCCCCCTTGATGCCTGGGAGGCTCCGGCTTCCGCATTCAGACCTGCTGAAGCCCCGGGTGTAGGAGCGGGTGGTAAGAGCTGTGGGCATAGCAAGTGTGGTGGCTGTTGAGCTCTGATGGCCCCTACAGGCATCGTGGAGGTGGAAGAGGGTGAGGTGAATGGGCAGGAGCTGTGCATCACGTCCCACTCCATTGCCAGGATCTCCTTCGCCAAGGAGCCCCACGTGGAGCAGGTGAGTCTCCCTCTGCAGCCTTCCCTCCCTCCGCCACACGCTTTCCATCCAGATCACCCCTCGGCCTGGAGTCCACCTTTCCACTGGATCTTGGGGGCCTGTCTGCACCGACATGTGTCACTCCCCACATGCCGAGGTGGGGGTGTGCTGTGGCAGGATCCTCAGGTCCCTGGCAGGTGGGCCCTCAGGGGTTCTCAGGTTGGCAGTGGTTTTTCTGTTACAGACATCCTTTTTACGTTTGGGCTGTGCACTTTGCCAGGTGAGTCCTTATCTGTTGGGGAGATTTCTCCCAGTTGAATTGCTGGATCAGAGGACAGGTACATTTTTGAATTGCTTTTCTTGACACCTGTTCCCACCAGCACTGCAAGAGCGTGCCAACCCGCATTTCCAGACTCACTGATCTTTTAAATCTGACCCATAGAAGTTGGTAGTTCATTTGTGTTTGAGACTGAACTTATGGGTGCAAAGGAGCATTTCCTATGCTTGGGGGCCATCTGTGTTTCTTGCTCCATACAGTTGATGTTCGAAGTCATTGCTTGTGTTTCTATGGGCTGTCGTCTTCTTACTGGTTTACCAGAGCTTTCTGCGTACCATTGCTGTTTAACGGGGCAAATGTTTCCCCATTGGGTGGCTTATGTGAGTTTGGTTTATGATGTATTCCCCTCACAGATTGTGAGCTTTTCTGTAGTTCTTTCTGGTGGTCTTTTTCCTTTATGGGGTCTGAGGTGCCTCCTTAGCGCAGTAGGCAGTGCATCAATCTCATAATCTGAAGGTCCTGAGTTCCTTTATGGGGTCTGGATTTGGGTTCTGGCCCTGGAAGGCGTTTCTGCTCACATGATAGAACTGGTCTTCTGTTTTCCTGCACTCTTGTAGCTTTCCCTTCTACTCTTAGACCCTAGTCCTTCCCGGATGGGTTTTTACATGATGCCACGTACAGACGGGTGACCAACAGCCCCCCCAGATCTGAAAGGTCATACCTGACTTAAGTCCATCCCTGTTAATAGGGGAGGAGGGTCTGTTCTTTTGTCTACTTCTTCACCAACAGTAATTTAAAGTCATGTAATAACTTAGGTTACCATTAGCTCTAGGTCCTATCTTCATATCTGGGGAAAGTTCCTGATGTTCTTTACTCTCCATTTTCTTGGTTAATTCTTTAGCAATCCCTCTTCTAGACAGCCTGTCCTGCAAGTTTGTTGGGTCCACACCCATTTACACCAGGATCACATAAACACACGAATCACTTTGAGGACGGGGGAGTCCCAGTCAGTGGATGGCAGGTGGTGGCCTACTTTGGGGTCCTTCAGTAGGTATCAGGCTTATTTCTTTATAATTTAATTATGCAGGCCTCAGACATTTCATGCTGGGGTAACACTGTAGTGCTTTCTAGTCTTAGTGGCCGCGTCAGTGGCACGTGGCTTCCCTTCTACCTTCTGATTGTGTCAATGGCCGGGGGGTGGGGGGTGCTCTGGCTTCCGTGCACCTCTGCTGAGTGTCACATCTGGTACCTGGTTCTTAGGCACAGCCTGAGCAGAGCGCTCACCCCTCAAGGCACTGGCCTGAGGCTGCCTGCTGGCAGGTAGCCCTTGTCGATAAGCCCATCCTGTTTCTACTGTGGTAAGAATTCTATTCAGAAATGGGTTTTGAGTTTCATCAAAGGCTTTTGCAGCCTCTTTTGGGAGGATTCTGTGTTTTTTCCACTTGAAGCTATTGATGCAGTAAATTGTATTAATAACTTCTAAGTGTTGAGGCATGTCTGCTTTTGGAAGATAACTCCTCCTTGTCCTGATTTTGGCATCAGGTTATTCATAGAGTGAGCTGGGAACTTTTCAGCTTTTTCTGTTCCCTGACAAGGAGGCAGCCCCATTGACATTGCCTGGTCCTCCTAGATGTCCGCAGGGAAGCATCTGGGCCCAGTGTGCGGTGGGCTGCCCATGCTCTCCTCCCTGCTTCGCCACCCTCTGACCTTCCTGTACTTGCATGGTCAAGGTTTCCAGGAGCAACACTCTTTCATCGAGATACTCAGAGTTTGAGGAAGAAGTAACACTTAATGCTTTCTCTGTATCTGCCATTCTGTATGCTCTTTATATTCCTGATCTTTTACATATGTCTGTTTTCTCTTTTTCTGGCTCATACTTATCAAAAATTACTTACTTTATCAGGGGTTGGGGGGGTAGATTTTGTTTATTTTTGCTAGAGAACTAACTTTGGACTTTGTTAATTAAACACAAGAGTCCCTCTCTGTAAAAGTAGGGAAGAGGAGGTGAGGTAAAACCCACGAGGGCACAGTGAGGGAAGGAACCGAACCCCATGGGGTCAGTGACCTAGCTGACAGACGGCTGGCCGGGTGCACTTGGTTTGGCCTTCCTGCCAGGTCAACATGGACAGACCTGGAAGGGAGGGAGGCAGGCACTGGAAGCATCTCTCTGTCCTCCCAGCAGCTGGTGGGCAGAAGGCCTGGCTTCTACAGAACCCTGTGTCCCTGCTTATCTGTTATTGAAGCCTGACATCACCTCATCTCTGTTCCCCTGCTCTTGGTGCTTGGTCACTGAGGACCCTACACAGTCCACGTGGCAGTGCCCTATGGCAGCCCCGAGACACAGCAGTTCCAAGCCACTCTTTGATACTGAGGATCAGAGAGGCCCCTGCCTTCCAGGAACTCCCCCCATTAATGCCTGCCACATCCCGAGGGGCTGAGACCTGCGGCTGGAGCTGCTCTCACAGCCAGCATCCCATCGTATCCTGGTTGCCCCCCATCTAGTGAGGTCCCGTCCAGGTCCTCTGACCAGTGTCCACTGTGTCTGTCATTCCTGACATTCATTCTTCTCTGAGTTGGATGTAAGCTTCACAGTTACTTGTGTGGCCGATAACCCTTCCAGTTTGTATCTTTTCACTCCCTTCTCTGCTTCTGAGAAACAGAAGTTCTTAATTTTGTGGTTCCATTTCCCAAGCCCTCCTTTCTGGATTTGTTTTAGTGTTTCTTACTTAAGCAGGCTTCCCTGCAAACAGATTTTTTTTTTTCCTGGAAACATAACAGCTTGACCTAAAACCTCCCTTCGGGTCATTAATTCACCCAGAACTGAGTTGTGTGGCTAAGCAGCCAGCTGCCCAGCCCCTGCTGGCAGAGCCTGCCCTTTCCCACCCCCGTCCTAGGTGCCCTGCTTGTCCCCCTGACCTGGGCCAGTTCCCGCTAATTACTGTGGATTGCTAGAAATTTTTTTTTTTTACTTAAATAAAATCATCTTTCGGGGGGTATTACTTACATAGAGTTAATGCGTGCAGCTCAGGTGGACAGCCTTGGAACGTGCCCCTGTCAAGATGAGAATGCCAGTCTCCCAGAGAGAGCCCCCCAACAGGACTCCTAGCAGCCCCCGGCCACCTCCCCAAGCCAGGGTAGACCCCGTCACTACCGACTAGACTTGCATCTCCAGGACTCAGTGCAAACGGAGTCATGCAGTATTTACTCCCTTCATTCAAGGTAGCGTTGGTGAGACTCATTCTTGGTCTTGCAGTCAGTGGTCATTTGGGTTCTCAGTTGCTGGGTAGTGTTCCCTGTGGCAGACATGTCCCAGCTGCATCTGTCTCCCTCTGTTGATGGACACTGACTGGCTTGTTTCCAGGTCTGGGCTGTTGGGAATCAAGCTGCTTTGAGCCTGTGTGTGGATGTCTTATTGTGGACGTGTGTTCTCGTGTCTCTCAGCTGAGGACCTAGGACTGGGCCGCCAAGTCCCA
>ML100566.1:0-13260 GCA_003697995.1 Taxidea taxus jeffersonii | reverse complement strand
GAGTCACGTGGGGTGCGCCAGGCTGGGTCAGGTGCCCCTGCCACCCCGCCCCCTCTGCCCTGTCTGCTGCGTTGGTCCTTGAGTGTCTGCCGTCCTGGTGTCACGAAGTTAAATACGTCTCCCAGATGACTGATGATGTTGGCCCTCCTTCCGTGGTGCTTATTTGCCATTTATTTCTTGTTTTCTGAAGCAAGCATTTAGATCCTGGGCTCCTCTGTCTCCTGTCTCCAGGGTTGTTGGTCTTCCTACTGAGTTCTGAGAGTTATGTGTTCCAAGGACAAGTCCTTCATCAGGGGCATGTGTATCCAGCTTTTGACAAAATGTTTGATTTTTCATGTTCTCTTTTTTTGTTGTTTTTTTAAAGATTTTTATTTACTTGAGAGAGAATGAGAGAGCACAAGAGCCAGCTTGGGGGAAGGGCAGAGGGAGAGGTAGAAGCAGGCTCTCCACCAAGCAGGGAGTCCGACACAGGGCTCGATCCTAGGACTCCGAGATCACGAGCTGAGCCGAAGGCAGACACTTAACCAACTGAGCCACCCAGGTGCCCCCGACTTTTCATGTTCTGTTACCAGCTTTTTCTTTTATGTGTTTTTTGTGCCGTCTTAAATTCTTTTGCCTAAGCCAGGCCTCAGAGATTTTTAACCTGCATTTTCTCCAAGAATTGTCACGGTTTTCCCATTTATTTATTTATTTATTCATTCACTCATTCATTCATTCATTCATTTATTTATTTGACAGACGGAGATCACAAGCAGGCAGAGAGGCAGGCAGAGAGAGGTGGAAGCACAGGCTCCCTGCTGAGCAGAGAGCCTGATGCGGGACTCTATCCCAGGACCCTGGGATTATGACCCGAGCCGAAGGCAGAGGCTTTAACCCACTGAGCCACCCAGGTGCCCCACGGTTTTCCCTTTTACTTTAAAGTCTATAATTTTGGGATTTGTGTTTTTCTGTGGTATGAATTAGGGGTCAAGATTCTTCCATTTTGGGGCGCCTGGGTGGCTCAGTAGGTTAAAGCCTCTGCCTTCGGCTCAGGTCATGATCCCAGGGTCCTGGGATCGAGCCCCGCATCGGGCTCTGTGCTCGGTGGGGAGCCTGCCTCCCCCTCTCTCTGTGCCTGCCTGTCTGCCTACTTGTGATCTCTATCTGTCAAGTAAATAAATAAAATCTTTAAAAAAAAAAAAAGATTCTTCCATTTCTCCCCCTGGATAGATATCCCGTTGTTCCAGCACCATTGTTGAAAAGACTGCCCTCGTTCCCTCATCCCGCAGTGAGGTGCACTCATGTGGGTCCGTTTTGGACTCTCTTCCACCCAGGTGATCTCTGGGTTTCTGTGTAACTGAGGCCCCGCAATCTGGAGTACTGTCACTTTATGGTAATGTTTGAAATCAGATCATTTCGGTTGTCCAACTTTTTTTTCTTCTTTACAAAATTGTTTTGGCTACCCAAAGACCCTTCACATCCTTCACCTTTTTTGTATGAGGTTTAGAATCCTCTTTTCAACTTGTAGAAGAATTTTTTTAGGATTTCTTGAATTTCTAGATGAATTTGGGAAGTACCATCTTCAGCAAAGTGACTCTCCTGATCCAGTACCATGTAAACCTCTCCGTTTATGTAGGCTCCCCCACCCCAACTTGTGTTGGAGTTTTTAGTGTACAGTCTCACATGGATTTTGTAAAATTTATGCCCGGGTATTCTGGGGTTTGGGAATGCTGTTATAAGTGATTTCTTCATTTTCCCAATTACTTGTTGTTAGCATATAGAAATACATTTGACTGTCACACATTGATTTTGTATCATGTAACTTGCTTAAATTCACTTCTTTATTTTACTCATTTTTTTAATAGAATTTTTTGGAGTTTTCTACGCAACCTGTCATCTGCTGTTCCAGGGTCACTTTCCAATCTCGATGCCATTTCTTTCTTCTGCACTAGGACATGGGAAGGGCAGCCTGCATAATGTTCAGTACAGGCGGTGGGAGTAGACACCAGGCCCCGTTCTCTATTCACAGGAAGCTGCTATCTTTCACCACTGGCTGTGATGGTCGCTGTCGGGTTTCCACTGATGCCCTTTACCACTTTCTGTTTTCTTATATTTTTAGTTTGCCAGTTATTAAAAATTATAAATGGGTGTTGAGTTCTGACAGGTGCTTCTGCTGTAACCATTGAGATGTTCTATTCTGTTCATGTGGTAAGTTATAGGAACGGGTTTCAGAGGTTGACCTGACTCCCCATTCTTCAGATAAATCCCAATGACAGATAAACAGTTTGTCATTTTTAGCTATTTAGTTATTGCTGGCTTTATGTTTTATTAAAATATACAAGTTGAAGGATTTTTGCATCATATTATTTCTTTTATTCTAATTATCCTGAGTTTAATCTCCTCTTTTTCGGTTTCTTAAACAGGAAACTTAAATCACTGATATTTAGCCCATTTTTAGTTTGTGATACATCACTGGAAACTGAATTTCCTGCTGAGCCCTGCTTCAGCTGCATCCCGCGGGAATGAGGGGTGTGCTCTTAGTACCTCTGAGCTCAAAATACTTTCCCTGGTGACTTTCTTATTTGAACTGGGTCATTTAGAAGTGTGTTACTTACTTTCCAAATATTTGAGGCTTTTCTGCATATTCATTTGCTAATGGTTTCTAATTCAATTCTGTAAAAGCATAGAGAACATGCCCTTATAGCTACTCTGTGCCACAGGTGCAATACAACTTGATGAATGCCTCACGCGCACTCCAGATACATAAGCATTTGACAGCTGTTCGGTGTAGTAGACTTAGGTCAAGTCGATGGATAAGGTCATTCAGATTTCCTTTATACTGCTGGTTTGTTTGGTGAGGGGGTCTGGTTCTGTCTGATAACAGAGCTGTGCTCAAATCTCCAACAGTGATCGAGGCTATTTCTGTTCCTTTCTTTGGGTCTGTTTTTGCTTCGTGACTCTGAAGCTCTGTCCTCAGGTGCATATATGGTGGTCTGTATGACATTTATGAAATGTTCCTCTTGGTAGCTTGTCGTAAGCACCTTGAAGTCTGATGACAGCAGAACCACACCTGCTGTCCAGTGCTTGTTCATATGGTGCATCTGTTTTCCTACCTTTTTATGTTCAACTTATCTCTGTGTATTCAGAGTGTATCTCCCATGGTCTAGCTTTTTTCTAGTCAAAAAGCTCCATATTTTCATTGGAATGTTTAGTCCACTTACATTTAATAAAAATATTACCAGTACAGTTGGTTGTAAGATCCCCCCATTTGTTTTCTGCATCTACAAACTGACTACTCTAGGAACCTCATCTTGGTGGAATCACACACTGGTCTTTTTGTGATTGGCTTCTTTCACTCAGCTAAATGTCCTTAGCACTCATCCATGTTGTAGAATATCATGGAATTTCCCTCCTTCATAAGGCTGGATGGTAGTCTGTCACGTGTGTATTAATGTTTTGCTCATTCATTCATCCGTCACTAGATGCCAGAGTTGTCACCATGTTTTATCTGCTGTGAATAATGCTGCCATTAACGTGGGTTACAGATATCTCTTCAAGACCTTGCTCTCAGCCCTTCTGAGCGTGTACCCAGAAGTGGACTTGCTGGATCATAGGTGGCTTCATCTCTAATTTTTTGAGGCACCGGCATACCGTTTCCCACAACAGCTGACCCACTGTGCTTTCCTGCCAGTGGTGCATGGGCTCCAGTCCCCCCACAGCCTCACCAACATGGGCCCCAGTCCCCCCGTGGTGTCACCAATGCGGCCTGTTCTCTGCTTATGCCCAGAAGCTGGCATCTCCATTCTCTTGGAATCCCTTATCAGATACGTGATTCCCAGATACTTTCTCTTGTTTTGCAAGCTGCTTTTTCACTCTGCTTTTAATATCTTTTGATGCTGAACGTGTTTAATGTTCATGAATTACGATGTGTTTGAGTTAGTTTTTGTGTATGGTCATAGGTCAGCATTCGACTCGGTTCTTCTGCAGGTGGATGTCCAATTTCCCAGCACCATTTGTTGAAGAGACTGTCTTCTCCCCATTGAATCATCTTGACAGCTTTGTTGAAAATCATTTGACCACATTTGTGAGAGTTTACTTATTTCTGTTCTCTTTTCTGTCCCATCGATTTTTTTTTTAAAGATTTTATTTATTTATTTGACAGAGAGAGATCACAAGTAGGCAGAGAGGCAAGCAGAGAGAGAGGAAGGAAAGCAGGCTCCCCGCTGAGCAGAGAGCCCAATGCGGGGCTCAATCCCAGGACCCTGGGATCATGACCTGAGCCGAAGGCAGAGGCTTTAACCCACTGAGCCACCCAGGTGCCCCTGTCCCATAGATTTATATGGCCATCCTTATGCCAGGGCTGGACAGCTGTGAAATCAGGTAGGGTATGTGTCCTTCAGCTTTGTTCTTCTTAGGGAATTTCTTTTTTCCTATTCTGGGTCCCTGGTGATGTGCCCGTGGCTGAGAGGTCCTCCATATTCGAGGTCAGGCCCTTGCTGCCAACCCTGGCCCCACAGGCTGCTCCTGCAAAACCGCAGAGCTGTCTCCTGCTGCGGCACAGGCCAGCACAGTTGCATCCAGTGGGGAGACCAACTCCCCGGACTGGAGTTCTTCACGGAATCCTCTTTCACTCCCAGTTTTGCAGGATATTTTTTTACCATAAATAAATTTCTGGGTCAACAGGCATACTTTTTAAAAGGAATCATTTTGTTCCATTGTCTTCTGACCTTAATTGTGTTGGTTGAAATTCAGCCTAAATTCTTCATGCCCCGTATGTGGTTTGTCTTTTTTCTCTAGTCTTTATTTTTTTTTTTTAAGATTTCATTTATCTATTTTGAGAGACAGACACAAGTGAGGGGAGAGGCAGAGGGAGAAGCAGGTTCCCTGCTGAGCAGAGAGCCCAGTGTGGAGCTCGATCCCAGGACCCTGAGATCATGACCTGAGTCAAAGGCAGACACTTAACCAACTGAGCCACCCAGGTGTCCTTTCTCTAGTCATTTTTGAGATTTTTTTTCTTTATCTTACTTTCACTGTGGGTTTCTTTCTTTGACACACTTTCACGGAGTGTTGTTTCCTTGTATTTATTTACAGGTCTCCTGAAATTCTTCCATCTGTAAGATGGTGTTTTTTGTCATATTTGGGGATTTTCTCCCATTGTTTCTCAACATTTTTCTACTCCATTCTTACTCTTCCTATCAGAACTGCTACTAAACAGATGTCAGTCTATTTAATGCTGTTCCACATGTCCCTGAGACTCTGTTCATTCTTCTTCAGTCTGTGTTTTCCGTATTAGTCAGTTTAGATATTTTAAAGATTTTATTTTTATCTCTGCACCCATAATGGGGCTTGAACTCACAACCCCGAGATCAAGAGTCACACGTTCCACTGACTGAGCTGCCCAGGGACCCCCAATTTGGATGTTTTTATTGACCTGTTTCCAAATTCACCAAGTGTTTCTTCTGTCTCCAGTTTGCTAAAGCTAATAAGTTAATATTTCTTCTGTCTTTGTGCTTTTTCTCAAAATGATCCCTCTTCCCAGTTTCCTCTCCATTGTCTCCCCTCTTTCCACACCAGTAACCTTTCCTTGTCGCCTGTGAGAGCCAGGGAGGGGGTTTGGTTATAGTCGTGGCAATGCTGTGTGTCCATAGCTATGAAACAGAATTCTGGCCCCTGTGGGTGAGCTCCTTCGCCTGTTTAAGAACACGGAGACACGTGTACGTGCATACGTACGCATATGCGTACATGCACACAAGGAATATCATTCAACTGTTGAAAGAATTGCAACATGGGGCACCTGGGTGACTCAGTGGGTTAAAGCCTCTGGCCTTCGGCTTGGGTCATGATCCCGGGGTCCTAGGATCGAGCCCCGCATCAGGCTCCCTGCTCAGAGGGGAGCCTGCTTCCTCCTCTCTCTCTGCCTACTTGTGATCTCTGTCTGTCAAGTAAATAAATGAAATCTTTAAAAAAAAAAAAAAAAAAGAATTGCAACATGAATCCCTGAGTGGATTATACTAAGTACAGTAAGTCAGGTAGAGAAAGAGAAATACTGCATGGTTTCATTTATATGTGGAATTATTAAAAAAAAAAAAAAACAGATTTGAGTGGTGATGCCAGGAGGCAGAGGGATGGCAGCCTGTAGGTCAGAGGGCACAGACATCTGGCTGTAAGCGGGGTGCGTCATAGGGAGCCACCAGACAGCACGCTGTCTGCCGTTCATACCGTGTCATGTGAAGTTTGCTCGGAGAGTAGATCTTAAGAGCTCCCACACTCCACACGTGAAGGGTAACAGTGAGGTGACGGGGGTTTCGGCTAACGCCATACACCTGCGTGTCCGCGTTGTGTGCCGGTCACATCTCAGGAAAGCAGGGGTGGGGGAAGAAGTTGTGTGTGTTACGGGCAGCGTGCACCTGCTCTGATCCTCGCTGTGTCCGCTGGCAGCGAGCTGTCATTTCTGTAAAGACACAGGGTGCTGTCAGCACACTGGGATTCCCATGCCCTTTGGGTGGGGCCCCTCCTGCCTCCACATCCATGCTTGCTCTGCAGGGAGTGTATTAGCTGCTGTGGCTACCTGATGTTTTTGTTTTAGGTCCTAAACCCAGTTCATAGCCATCTTCCTCCTGAGGTTCCTTTTCACCTTTTCCCTACTGAAGGAAACAAGGAGGAAAAAAATGCCTTGAAAAGCATTAAAACACAGAGAAATTCTCACGTCACACTTCCCTCCAGGGTTCTGTTCCTGTGGGGCCGGCGCAGTCTAGGGAGCAGGAGCACAGTTGGCTAAAATAAGCACTTGTATTTATTGACATGGACTCTTCCTGAACCTTCCAAGGCCACGGGACCCCTTGATGCAGCTTCATGAGCAGGAGCCAGGCACTCAAGCAATGTGGGCGCGTGGCCTATGATCCCCCAACAGCCTGAACAAGCTCCACTTTGAAGCTGTGGAGGCGAGTGGTTGCCCCCAGCTCCCTCCTCCTCAAGAAGGGATGCATCTGGGCCAAACAGGCCTTGGTCAGGATGACACCTTAGCTGTGGTGGCCAACTCAGAATGACCATGGAATTGTTAGGAATGAGCTTACCACACATGTACAGCCTGCATCCATGTTCAATCCTAGTGACTTCCACAGGAAGAGGTAGATGGGGCGGGAAACGTCCTCTGCGGGACTGCAAACCCAAAGGAACCCGCCCAGTGACTCCCCGGGGGCCTGTGCATGGCCATGCCTTTGCTGTCTGTGGCGCCAACTGCACTGCCATGACAGCAGACTGTCATCTCTGTGGTGGGGGTGGCAGCACTCTGGAGGCCATGCTCCATGACTGGGACGTCTCCAACCTGAACAGAGCCCTGTGAGCGTGCTCCTGGGGCAGTGGATACGGCGGCCCCTCACCCTGCTCTCCCCTAGGACCTGGTGGTTGTGGCACGCACCCCAGTCCTGTCTCCCTTCTCATGCTCAGCTGCTGCTTGTCGACACACTGCTGATCCGGAAGCAAGGTGGCCGGGACAGGGTTTCCAGGATAGGGCTGCGGGGTCCCTGCCTGGATCGCTGTGTAGTGTGTGCAGTATGTGGGGCCCGTGGATGTTGCCAGGAGCCCCTGCAGCACTGATGGCACAGAGCCATTGGGAGCAGGCCAGCCGTGCTCAGGTGTCGGTGTTTTCATGAGGGGACTGTCAGCCTCAGCACCCATCAGGCTTGAGGAGACAAGCAGTGGCCTCACTCTTCTTGGCTTCCATGGCCCCCTCCCCTGCATGTCCCTGCGCAGGCATCCCTCTTGGCCCGTCTGTGCTCCATGTGCGCGTTCTGTCATGGGCACTCAAGTGAGGGCGCCGTGAGAGCACCGTGTCCCCATGACAGAGGCAAGGGCCCAGTTGTCCATCGCCCGAGAGCTGTGAGGGTTGGTGAGCCCTGCCCCCAAGAAGGCACTGCACATGTGTGCATAGGTGGGGCGTATCTATACACCACCTTGTTTCTTCTGGAAGGGATTCAAAAGTAAAAGCTTTATTTGTAAACAAAGTTCCAGAAAAAGTAATGTAGAATTAAAGACACTAATATGGGGCGCCTGGGTGACTCAGTGGATTAAGTCTCTGCCTTCGACTCAGGTCGTGATCTCAGGGTCCTGGGATCGAGCCCCACATCGGGCTCTCTGCTCTGCGGGGAGCCTGCTTCTCCCTCTGCCACTTTCCCCCTCTCCTACCTGCTCTCTTTCTCAAATAAGTAAATCTTCAAAAAATAAATATGCTAAAATAGCATGAGACTGCTTCCCTGGCAGACAAAGCGTCCTCCTGTCTGTCTGGTTCTGGGCGTCCTGCTGTCCCCCTTCCTGCCCTCTTGTACCTTTCTGTCTTCCTACTTTGGCACAGGTGTTGTCCCTCCCCTGCTGTCCTTCAGTGATTCCTGCCGACGACAGATGCGGTCTGCGTTAATGGGTGTCTGACATAACCTGGTGCCCGAGCTGCACCAGACTGCCCCAGGGACCTGGGTACAGCCCTTCCCAGCCCGCAACAGCCACGCCTGGTGCCTGGGCCACTCCAGCGCTAGGGTGTTGGTTCCATGTGCTGCGCCTGGGGCCGCGTGTCTGGCACCTCCTGGCGGCTGCCACTGCTGGTGGTGCTCAGGACACACAGTCACAGAGACACAGGACAAGGATCCCGAGTGTCTTCCCCTGGCCCTGTCTGCTTCTCCAGTCACGGGGTTTTGTGGGGGAGGGGCCTTGTTTATCAGTTTTCTTTCTTTCTTTTGCTTTTTTGTCTTATAGTACACTGTTTTTCCTAATGACAACAAAATGAAACTTTTTCCTTTTTACGAGTAGTAAATGCAAATTTTTTTTCTTTAAAGATTCTGTCCATTTATTTGACAGACAGAGATCACAAGCAGGCAGAGAGGCAGGCAGAAAGAGAGGAAGGGAAGGAGGCTCCCTGCTGAGCAGAGAGCCCGATGCGATGCGATGCAGGGCTCAATCCCAGGACCCCGGGATCACGACCTGAGCCGAAGGCAGAGGCTTTAACCCACTGAGCCACCCAGGCGCCGCACGAGTAAATACAAATGTTTAATGTCATTTTCACATGAGTCAGAGATTTCGTCACAGACGACACTTGGAAATCTTTTCTCCCGCTTGAAAACGTGGGTAAACACCCTTTCTAGAGAACAAAAGGGTCCCTGCTTTAGAAGGGAACCTCTGGCTGGAAAGGAGCCCAGGAGCTCCATCAGAACCCAGGCTTACCTGGCAGGTGACACTCTCCGGTCAAAAACAAGACACTTGGATTTCTGAAGTAAGTAGTGCAGTGTGTGCTACCCCAGCGTTCTGACTTTGAAGGGGGGTAGGGGTATTTTCAGAAACATCACTAAGATTGCAGGCATTTCTCGTGCCTGTCCGTGAGCTAGACACAGGCCAGTTCCCTTCACACATGCGCCGCCTCCTCAGGTTCCTGACTTTCAGCCTTCCACTCTGCACACTGGACTCGCGTGGTTGGCCACAGGCTTCAGCTGTCCCTGCTTCTCTGTGCTGCTGCAGGGCCTCTCCCCTGAAAACCTGAGAAGTCCCTCCGGTATTTCCTTCCAGGGGCTGGGAACTCCTGCTGCTGGTAGATCTGCTGCAGTTTTTTTGGTCTAGAAATGTCTTTATTTTGCCACCTTCTTTTTTTTTTCGAGATTTTATTTATGGGTGGGGAGGGCACGTGTGCGCATGATGAGAGGAGGGCCAGAGGCAGAAAGAGAAACAGACTCCCTGCTGAGCAGGGAGCCCGACCCAGGGCTCCATCCCTGGGACCATGACCTGAGCCAAAAGCAGACGCTCAGTGGCCTGAGCACCCCCCCGCCCCCGCCAATGTCCCTATTTTGCCTTCATTTTTGAAGAGTATTTTCACTGCCCTGAGAATGGTTTGGATGGTGGTGATGGTAATGACTTTGAGAGGCCATCCCATCGTCTCCAGCTGCCGTCCTTCTCTGGGAAAGCCCAAAGCCCATGAGGCAGTTGGTCCCTGGACGCGCTGCCGTCCCCCGTGCCCCTGGCTGTCTGTCTGTCCAGTGTCTTGCTGGGTTGGAATTTGTGTCTGTGGCTTGCTATATGTTCTGTCAGCCTCAGAGAGCTGGCCATAATCCCTTCGCATTTGGCTTGTGTTCCGTTCTCCTTCCCATCTCTGGGGGTCCCCAGTGCGTGCATGTCAGGACTTCAGGTCTCCACTGGGTCTCTTTGCTCCCATCGTGGCTCCCGTCCACCCTCCTCCCAGCTGAAGCCAGGTCTTTCTACGGACTGTTTCCGGGAAGGGTCTATTCTGCTGATTCCACTTTGCAGTTACTGAATTCCCATTTTATTCTTCCTGGCGGATCCAGTCCTCTGCTGAAAAGCTCCACGCCCGCTCCTAAGGACTCCATTGTTGGCGTGACCACCTCAGGGCATCTGCTTGTGTACTTGTGCTCTTACCTCCCTTGCTAAGTCGGCTTTTTCTGTTTTTCTCTTCTTGAATCCTAAGCACCATGTGTGAAAACTGTAGGTGCCATGAGGCTCTGTGTGATGCTGTCTCCTACCGCGGAGCTGTCCTCATGCTGCTGACCGTCCCAGGAGGGCAGAGCCGGGCTGTTGGAGGCTGAGCTCTTTGGAAGCCAGCCTTCCCTGTCCGCTTCTGGTTAACTCTCCCTCCTAGAGTGCAGCCTTTCAGGTCCCAGCCAAAAGTCTGGGGTGTTTCCATGGCCTCTCCTCGGTGGGCACACTTCCAATGTGTGCCAGGAATCAGAGCGCTGACCCAGCTCCCCAGCCTCCTGGCCCCACCGCTGTCCCTTCATGGCAGGCACGTTCCTCAGGGGAGTGGTCTCTCCCAGTGGGGTCTTTACACTCTCTTCTCTCCAGGGCCTTTGTCCTCCCTTCTAGGCTGGTTCCCTTGTATCTTTAAATGGACTTTCTGAAATGTGGCTTTTCTGGTTTTTCTGTGCTGGATGGGCAGTTACAGGGTGGTTACAGGGTGGTCTCATACATTATATGGCCCCCGTCGTGCTCCAGGTCACGGGGAAGATGGAGGCTGTGGGTTGTGTCTCAGCAGTTGCATCAACATTCCAGGAGGACAGGACTTTCTCATCAGCTGCCATACTTTGTTCTGATAAATTAGTGGTTCCAAAGGCACTCACACTGAGTTTTCCGAGAACACGGGTGACATCAGTTCACATTATTAGCATGAAAGGGAAGAGGGGGAAGCCGGAATGCAGTGGAAGGTCAGCATTTGTCCAAAAGGAAAAAGTGGCTGGCTTCTAAATGAGCTGAGACAAGACCAAGCATGCCTGTTGGTCTTCTGGGGACAGCCCGGGGCCAGAGGAAAGGGCCTGGGGTCAGGACCCCTTGATTTTGGCACACCCTGTAAGACCCTGGGCTGTGGGCTACATGTTCATCACCCACCAGTGGGGCACCGTGCGGCCCACGGGCTTCTGACAGTGGGGCGGCACGTTGCAGCCTGAACAGAGCCCTTGGCCCACAGCAGGACCACCTTTGGAAGGTAAAACAAGGTGTTTCTATTTGTTCTGCTCAGATCACCCGAAAATTCAGGCTGAATTCTGAAGGCAAACTTGAACAGACGGTCTCCATGGCAACCACTACCCAGCCCATGACTCAGCATCTTCACATCACCTACAAGAAGGTGACCCCGTGACCCTTCGGCTTCTCTGTAGACACTCACAGCCCGTGCGGGTGTGGCCGCAGGCCTCGTGGGCCCCAGAGTGCTGCCACGGGTTCCTGTAACAGCGTAGAAAAACCAAATAAAAGGCCTTTATTTTTATGACTGAGCATTTTGAATATTATCACTTGTGTAGACTGTGCATTTCTTTCATCAGCTGGTGAGTAACTTGTTTTCCAGTTGTTTCCCTAAAAAATTAAGGAGTGATTTTTTTCCCTTTCTTCTGCCGGCAGTTTCGCAAGACCTGAACTACTTGTAAGTCCTCCTGGAGGAGCCAGGAATGAGCTGATGACAAACGTGGACAAATAGGGTCACAGTCCCTTCACTCTTTTTGAAGCTAACAGGGTCTTGGGGCCACGTCCACACAGATGAAGGGTGTCCAAGGCCCCAGGATGGTGTGAGCTCGGCATCCTCACACATGTCTTACTGTGGAGCAGGATGCTGCTTTCATTCGTGTGTTTACTGTGACGTCCCCCAGACATGCTCAAGGCCCATGCACCTGTCACCCCACTGTTTCCCACCACTGGCTTCCTCTCTTCTCCCTTCTTTGAGTGGGCATATTTTTAAGCAAATTCTGGGCATTACCCAGACTACCCAGATTACCCAGATTACCCCTGACTGCTGCAGTGTGCCTATGAAAACAAAACCAAGCCGTTTTCTTCTTCCTCATACCCCAGCATCTCCAAAGCCCTGCCAGGAGCTCAGGGCGCTGTGCAGGGGGAGGTGGTGCTCAGCCACGGGGACATCAGGACCAGCGGCAGCAGCTGCAGCCCTCGCACCCTGCCCCCGGGGCTCGGGGTCCCAAGGCATCAGTGGCTGGGGTCGCCAGGGGAGGGCCCAGGGGCAGGGGAGGTTGGTGCTATCAGGCATGGTAAAGCACCTGTGGGAGACTCGCAGTGCAAACCCCCCCTGGGGCATAGTGCCCTCTGGGAACCTGTGGGACCAGACCTTGGGCTTCCAAAGTGCCACGGCAGCCAGGGGCAGGATAGATGTTTCTGGGCACGTCCAGAGCCCGCGGGCAACAGAGTTATTCTCTTGGGTTCCCTGTCTGCCCTCCAGGCCCGTGAGGGGGTCCTGCCTCCACAGCCTCACCGGGCCCAGCCCATGCCACCGTTCCCCTGGTCCCCCTGCAGGATCACACAGTCAGGCTATGCCAATCTCTGTGGCTGGAATCACCAGTGGCTCTGCCGGGATCGAGGCCAAGACTGCTTCACCCTCCAAAATCTAGGTGGAGATAGCAAAGCCTCTCTGGTTAGGATTTCCACATGTGGGTTTGAGGGGGGACAAGCATTCAGACCTTTACACTGAGGAAACCAGGAAGCTGTCTCAGAGCCACAGGAAGTCTCCCATCCTTCCTCCTGAGTTGCACAGGGCTCCGGGGGTCTCAGAGGGCAGCCCCCAGAGCTGCATGCAACGTGGGCTCAGAGCCCAGGACAAGAAGCAAACACCCTACACTGTCATCGATCTCCTCCCCCCAGGCTGTTGACTTGGGAAGCAGGTCCCTAATCCTGGAAGGGTTCCCAGGCTGGATTCTGGGTGTGTCTCTCTGGTTCCTCTGTCCCCTCCGTTCCCTGCAGATGGGAAGTTCTCACTGGATCCGCTGCTCGCAAGGTATGCTCAGCACCTCTGTCCGG
>RCUC01125598.1:0-37713 GCA_003697995.1 Taxidea taxus jeffersonii | reverse complement strand
GTCAAGACTGTGCCATCCTAAGTCCGACAGGTATCCTGCCTTGTGCCCTGGGCTGAGGAGAAGGACCTCCACTGAGGAGCTTCTTCCTTTCAGAAAATATCACACTTGTGCACACCTGTGTTCTAAAAGCTGGTTTTGAGTGTTTCGTGTGGATTTGGAACTGTGTTGGGGACCGAGGACAGGGAGGGGCAGGGGGACAGTGAGAGTCATCAGGGGGCTGTGCATTCAACAGGATGTAACCACGAGGCAGCCCACCCCCTGCAGGAGAACTGTGCGCCCCCCTGAACCATGGACACTTGACCCTACTGGGTCAAGGAAATCTCCTGAAGCCAAGCTCTGAGGGGGAGGACTTGAGTGTGGGTGCTTGCGGGGAGGGACTGTACAGGGACAGGGAATGGTCTGCGTGAGGGCCCCGAATCAGAAATCAGCCAGGACTTGAAGGCTGGAGTGGCTCTGCTGGGAAGGTAAGCAGGACTAAGGATTGTGGTATCTGTCCTGAGGCAGGGGTTGTCATGATGGGAACTGTGCTTGCAAAGGAAGGATCATTGTCTCCCGAGAGTGGATGGGTGCTTGGGGCGGGGTGGTGAGCGGGAGGCCCCAGGAGAGAGGGAGAAAACTCAGACCAGGTAGCATTGGAGATTGAGGTAAGTAGGTGGTTTGAAGGACACCCCAGTGACAGACTTGGAAGCTGATTAGATATTGGCAGCTTGGAAAGGGATGTGACAATCAGGACTCAGGTGTCTGGCATTCACGGCAGGGGAGATTCTGGAGGCTTTCATTGAGGTGGTGGGGAGGGGCCCATGGGGAGAGGACCAGGTTTGGGACATGCTGAGATGGGGGTATCTGTGAGATAGCCAAACAAAGTTGTAAGTAACAGGTTGGATAATGGATCTGAAGAGGACTTGAAAATCATCCCCATTTAGGTGTGCAGGATCTAGAGGTCCTGGAGTCCTCCCTGCCGCTCAGCCCCTTCTAGGCCTTATCTCATTTCAGCAGCAAGCACGAGACACACACATACAGTGCTTATCCCCCTTTTAGAAATGAGAGCAGAGTCCTAGTGGGTGGAGGGAGATGCCTCCCAAACCACATGGGTGATCAGTCTCGGGGTCAGGCCTACGTGATCTGAAGCTCACACCCTGCCAACCGTCAGGGGCCATGTAGGTTTAGTGAGGCCTCAAGTTCATGCAGTTCAGAAGAAGAAGCTGGGGGGGGGGGGATCCAAAATTACAAATGCAACATGAGCATAAAAGCAGGTATTTAGATTGAAAAAGATACAACAACACATCGATGAGAGCTGATACGTCACAAAATCCAGCCCAATCATTTGATTAACTGCTTGCTACACCTTGACAGGACTTTTCCCCACAGTTTTGGGCTTCGATCCCCTCTTCATAGGACAGTGCTTTTAATCTCCTTTCTGTAGGGATAAATCAGTCTTCCCTTTAGAACAGTTCATCAAAAGTTTGTTTTTCTTGCATCACTAATAGTTTAGAAAATTTTATTTTGGCTTTATCACTCAGTGTCAGTGATGTCAAATACTTACAGGATTGTTGTTAAATTTAGGGAAACAGTGATCACATTTACTTAGAAGCGGTGAGATTTAGAAGAATTTTCTACAAACTAGCTCCTGACCCCATGCATTGTGAGCTTCCTTTCTTCTTCGATCCCGTCCCCTTCTGGTGCTGAGCACGGTAGTACCCACACGACCTTCACACGACCTGAGTCCTGTGTCAGGACACATTGGACAACAGGGAGGCATCTGGTTGTCCTTGGTACACGAGGAAGGCTACTGATATATTAACTGTGTGGAAATGTAACCACCAAGCCTAGTGGACTGTGTCCCCAACTTGACTCCTCCTCACCCAGCTCCTGGAAGTGCCCATCTACTGCCCATGGACCCTGACGGATGACCAGTTGGGGCGGGAAGGGACAGCGGTCTTAACCGGTATTGGTAATCTTGCTTTGGCCAAATTTTGTAAAAACACATGTCCATCTGAACACAGTGCTGGACCCCACTGAGGGTTCTGGAAGGGACCTGGGTGCATAGTGGTTGCCTGAAATTCAAGCTTCTTTAGCTTCAATGCAAATCTGCCTCAGCTGAAACCTCAGGCCGTGGACCGGGGGGTGCAGGTCGGGTGGGAAAGCGGCACATCCATGTGCTGTAAGCGACCAAACCTTATCATGGCAATAAAACTTCTCAGCTGTTTGAACCAGAGTGTTTTAAAAGTGTTTCACACAGTTTCCTGTTTTTTGAAACAGAGTGAGCTGAGCAGACATGAGTGTGTTTTTGATGACTCAGACTCTTCGTATGAGTCTCCTTACAGCACCGTGCTTGCTCTGAGGGAGTGATTCACCCAGGGACCCCAAGATGTGACCGGGTGTTGACCCCAATACCCAATGGCCCCGCACTTAGTCCTGAGTCGTGTCTGCTTTCTCTTCTTGTATTTTTTTTAAGTGGGGGGAGGGAAGGAGAGAGAGAGACAGGGAGAGAGAATCTCAAGGAGACTCCTCACTGAGCAAAGAGCCCAACATGGGGCTCGATCCCAGGACCCTGAGATCATGACCAAGCCAGAACCAAGAGTAGGATGCTTAACCAACTGAGCCACCCAGGCGCCCCTCTTTTTTGTACATTTTTAAGCCCTTCTAAAGCCGTTAGCAGTCATGTCTTCTTCAAACAAGCTATGGTCTGAGGGAAAACACCCCAGCCAGCTTCTGCGGAATCAGTATGTTCTTCTGAGTATCTGTTATGTGTCAGGTGGTGATGAGCTGGGTGCTGTATGTGTAGTAATAATGATGAGTGATAGTGAGCCTCCCTGAGTACTTGCTCTGTATCGGGTGTTCGAAGCCCATCATCCTTATCCACTCAGTAGTCCCCACAGTACGGGTCCTCACCATCTCTGACATAAATGCTGCTACCATTACCTCCATCCTGCTGGTGAGGAGGCTGAGGCTCAGAGAAGTGAAATGACTTATCCAAGGTCATGGAGCCGGAGGTGTAGGGCCGGGATTCTATCCCGCACGGTCGGGCTCCAGAGCCACATTCTTAACTGCTGTGCCCCATGGCTTCTCAGCGTATACTCTCTCGAAGGAAACGTTTTACACTGTTTTTTCAGAAGAAGGAAATCAGAGCTCGGAGAAATTCAGGAACTTACCCAAGGACCCTGAGTCTAAAACACCCCTTTTTAATTCTGCCATGTTGTAACTCAGAGAATCATCTACTATGGGGCTAGATTTCTAACCACTGGGAATATAGACTCCCAGCCAGACAGCATTACCTGTATCCCCAAAGAGATCACTCTCTTGAATGTACAAAGAAGGAAAGAATTGTGCTGTGAGTCTGGAGAGGCCACCTGCTGGAGCCAGGAATGGGGCCCGGGGCATTGAAGCCCTTGGCCTTCATTTCCTGATTGTTGGCTGAGTTCTTCTTGGTGGGGATTGCTGAAGAGCTAGGGTTTGGCTATGTGAGGTGTTGAGTTATCCAAGAGCTTTGAGAGGTGTCATGATGCAGGACATGCATACAAGGAGATCGGGGGAGACCTAGGGGAATATGTGGTTCAGCTGAACATGGTTACTCATTTCTCAGTTCCAATTTTACAAGTATTTGAGAGAAGTGCCCTGGTTGTTCTGGACTTCGTGTGTGACCCAGTGAACAGTTACCCTTTTGGGGCACCTCAGGCACTGGTTGCTATTGACTAATCAGGCAGTATCAAAAAGGAGTCTGGATGGTTCGGGACATTGTTTTATGGTTTCTTAGGATACCGAGCTCTGAGTGAGTCAGTGAGTGATTCATTCAGGGAGGCATGCAAGCAAGTCAGTCTCACACTTGGTGGCCCCTCACTGAGTCGCTGAGTCTTCCTGCTTGAAGATTTATTCTGCCCCTTTTTTTTTTTTTGTAAGTCCCTTATTATACTATTAGCTGTCATTTCTTGCTGTGGTTGGAAAACCAAGTGGACAAGCTTTGGTTCAGTCACTAGACACTTTGAACACCCATTTCGTGTTGGGGTCATCAGAGCTCTCATGTAGCAGCAGTTTCTAACTATTATAAGGTAGTGTTTGTTTATAAAAAGGAAAAGCAACTAAGGAAAAATGGCTCACTTTCCAGTCTTTCTTTTCCTAAAGAGAAACAGTTTTACTGACTGGCAAAAAGCAAAAACACAAGTGAAAATCTTTTTTTTTTGCCTCTTTTTCTTTTTTGAGAGAGAGGGAGAGAGAGAGAACAGGAGCATGCAGGGGGAAGGGGCAGGAGGAGAGGGAGAGAGAGACTCAAGCAGGTTTCATGGCCACTGCAGAGCTCAACGTGGAGCTCGATTTCACAGCCCTGGAGTCATGACCTGGGTCAAAATCACCAGTCAGATGCTGAACCAACCGAATGACTCAGCAGCCCCAAGCAAATATCTTTTTTGAAAACAACTCAGATGTGCAGTGGGCTCCATTCACTTTGAACTTTATCTCCCTCGCTGGGTCTACAGTGTTGCTTAATGAGAAAACTGGCTTAGACCTCACAAACACCTAATCATCACAGGGAAGTTATTTTAGTTGCCGAACTG
This sequence comes from Taxidea taxus jeffersonii, assembly GCA_003697995.1. Classification (NCBI taxonomy): domain Eukaryota; kingdom Metazoa; phylum Chordata; class Mammalia; order Carnivora; family Mustelidae; genus Taxidea; species Taxidea taxus. The sequence goes on along the minus strand of RCUC01125598.1, from coordinate 33,166 downwards.
TACTTCAAGAATGGACTTTTTTTTTTAAGATTTTTAAAATTTATTCATTTGAGACAGAGAGCATGAGGAGGGGAGAGAGGCGGAGGGAGAGGGAGAAGCAGACTCTCTGCTGAGCAGGGAGTCTGAAGTGGGGCTGGATCCCAGGACCCCGAAATCGTGACCCGAGCCGAAGGCAGATGCTTACCCATCTGAGCCACCCACGTGCCCCCAGAGTAGACTCTTCTACACTTTAGAATTATTTTCCCCTCTAAGCGATGGAGTCCAAAGTGTATAAATCCTATTGTATTATTTTATGTAATTGAGGCTTTGCTGACTCTTCATGTTTTTAGGAGTAAATGTAAGGCTGTGGATTGACACCCAGTAGCCCTCCCCTATCAGTAACCAGCTTTCTTGAGAAGGGCAGCATGAGGTCGAAGAGTGTCAGGTGCGCCCCACGTACCGACACAGGAAGCCACGAGCCTGCAGCTTGCAGGTGGATCAGCCGAAATGAGAACAGACTAGTGGCCGAATGGTAACAACCAGTGAATTGAGGTGAAGGGCATATAGGTACTCATTGTATTTGCCTTCCTGTTGCTCTGTAAGTTTAGACATTTGCAGCACAAAAAGCTGGTGGGGGAGCCTCATATGACATCTTTTGTCCCCTAACTCAGCTGAGGGCTGGTGAGTGAAATAGACGGAGACAGCAGATCTTTATTGCAGCTTTTCCCTTATTCCGCTAACCCAGCCTTGAGGCCACCTGTGGACATGAGGTACACCATTCTTTTCCACCAGGATTTGTGCCAAATTTCCCCAACTGCTTCCTTGACTCGATTATTCAGTTTGCCAGGGAAAGAGGTCCGAGAGGCATGATCGACCCCCGGTGATGCCTTCCGGAGAATCAGCTGCTTCAGTCTGCAGGGTTTACTCCTTCAAGGGGCGGGGGACACATCGGGTGTGAAAGCGAGCACGTGCGTGGGGGAGCAAGCTTGTCCCCTAGAGGCCTCTCTGCTCTCACGCTGTAGGAGAACGCTGCCATGAGTTCATGTGTGAGCCCGGGCCTGGTCTCTGGGGTATGTGTTGCTGAGTTTCAGCGTGGACGCCCAGCTTGGCGCCTGGATCCTCGGGTCGCCTCTAGATCAAGCACAGCCACGCGGGGTCTTCATTTGGAGCCTGTGTTTCCCTGAGCCTGCGACGTGCGCTGCGAGGGAGGAGCCGGTGACCCGCACTGGTGCACCGTTCCAGATGCTCCCCTGAGGGTCTTGACCTTACACAGCTACGAGGCTCTGCTGCCTGCATAGCCCACAGAGATGACACATGGCCAGCGTTTCTCCCCACAATCCCTTAAATGGCCTGTAAAGTACATGGGGAATGGTCCCCGGAGACTGAGGCAGCCTAAATGCAGGTCTGTGGGCCGTCCCAGCCATTGATTGACCTAGAACCCTCTTGCCTAGACCGCCTGGGTTCAAATCCTGGCCCCGCCACTTCCCAGCTGTGTGTCCATGGACGGTCACTTGACCTCTGTGTCTGTCTCCTCATCTGTGAAATGGGAATCCTGCGCACGTGAGAGCTGTTAGGAAGATGAAGTGAATTCACCCATCGAAAGTGGCTCACTATTCGTTTCCTATAAGCGTTTAGCTATTAGAGGATTTTTTCCTTCAAGGGTTTATATTTGCATGCATGTCAGTTAAATGCATTTCAAGAGCAACCACTGGAAAGGGTGAGGAATGCATTTGAACTAGCTGTTTAAAAAGAAAACATCCGACCCCTTCTTCCGCTAGACAGGAAGCTTCTACGCGGTGCCACTCATGAATTCCTTGAAAACGATTGAGATCGCCTCAGATGTGGGAAGGCGGCTTCTGACCTTCTCACCGCGTAAAGCGACCCATGCTTGGTTGGTTAATACAAATGGGCGGTAGAATTGGAAAGGAAGGCTTTGTAAGCTGTCAGATGGTGGTTGATTATAGGCTGGCCGGCGGTGGGGTCCTGCTCCGTGCAGGAACTCATCTTACACCTCTTCCTCTGCCTCTCCCTGGCTCTTCCTCTTGACCAATGAAGTAAGCTGACTGCTGCCATCTCCCTACGTACCATAAAGCCAGCAGGACTGTGGGGAGTGGGAGATGTGCATTGTGTGGCCTCTCTCCTCGGTTCCCACCTGAGAAAGTGCCCCGTGGCCTCTGTCTCAAAGGCCTGAATGACAGGAATGTTGGGATGGAACTCATCAGGAATAAATCTGCCAGAGCCAGGAAATGGAGTTGGAGATGTCTTATCAGGTGCTGATCTGAACCCTGCCCTCCCGGAGAAGCACCAACAACCCAAGATCCAGATATACAGATAGGGTTCCGTTTACAACTGGAGGCTTGACAGCCCTGGACCCCTGGCTAGCCCAGTATACCCCCACCCCCATGACTCTGGGCTGCCTTCCGGGTAATAAACCAAACTGCCAAGAATGGCCCAGCTTCCCTTCTGACCGGGGCTTTGGATATAAGGGTTCAAGGGAGGCTCCTTAGTTATTAGCTAACCACAGGGAACAGCTTGCTTTGCAGCAGAAAATATTTTCAAGGCCACAAACACAGACTCGTCAGAGGACTGCAGCCCCACTGACCAGCACACACTGATGACAGAAATGGTGGGCCCAGACCAACACTTGATTTCGGGCCTTGGTAACCTTTCTGGCTACTGGTTGAGCCCTCTGTGGCTGGAGAGCTGGTGGACCTTCTCCTACTGGAGATATTCATGCAAGAATTCCTGCTCTCGAGTTTCCCTCAATAAAATATCCCTTGATGGATTTGAATCTGTCTGATTGTGACTTTCAGATAGGAAGATAAGGGTTTAATTTTAGTAAAGAAGCCAGCGAGAGATTAAAATCCTGTCTATATATCATCTGAGAACAGTGCAATTAATCACAACACTTGGATATGGTGAAACGTACACATCTATTAAGGAGTACATATTTGAGGGAAATGTGGTGGCCTAGGGAAATGCTTAGCAAATATCCAGCTGTGGTGGGCAGGAGGGCAGAACAGGAAACTCTATCTGCCATGGTGCAGGTCTATAAAAACATATGTCAGCTGTGTGTGGAAATGTACCAAAGTGTCACTAGTGATTATCTCAGGGAGTTGGAAACACACGGGATTTTTTATTTCTTTATTCTTTCTAACATTTGGCAGAGTTTGTGCCCTGAACATGTATGATGTTGAAATATTTCCTAATGTTACATATCCCGCAATGAGGAGAAGCCGAAGAGTTCTGAATGTTCCGAGGTGATTCTTGTCTGGATTGCAGACTGAGGGTGATGCCGAAATGATTGGGTTTCTACAAAATTGCAAAGCTCACCGGCATGTCCCTCCTCTCTCCCTTTTAGCTTTGAGGTGAGGCCTTGCGTGCTTTGCTAGTGGATGTGACCACACCAGTTTACTTACCCATTGTTTATGCCCGCCTTTTGATGGATAGGAAGAGTACGCATTTGTTGATTTAGATTTTTAAAAACTCAGTGGAGTCAGGACGATCATTGAAAGATCCATTTCGAGTCCACAGGCCCTTCTGTGCAACTGCATTGTCTGAAACACTCTGAAAACACAATTTTTGTCTTCAACTCATTTGCTGGCTTGACCGAGGTGGGCGGGTGTCCTCTGAACAGCAACAACCAGAGAATAGGGGTGTGTTTAGGGGCAGGTGAGGAGTGCCCTCTTCTCTGGTGTCCTTTATGACCACAGTGACCCAGGTGAACCAAGACACCGACAGAGGCCTTCAAGGCTGTGAGTTGCTTTTCTGTAATAGCTTTAGAAGCTGGGAAAATAACCTGCTACAGAAATGTCCTGTGATTGGGCAGAAAGACATGAGACCACAGAGATGGTAGACAAAGCTGCTTCATTTTTTCTCTTTCCCACTTGCCTCCTTGTTAGTGGCAAAGATCGAAGACAGCCCTATCTACCCACTGGGATAGAATGGATCCTCCCCTCCCCCACTCATAATGAAGGAGATGGATGGGTGGAAGGATGGATGAATGGATGGTTGGAAGGAAATATGAGTAAAGTTAACCCAACCGGAAAAGAGTTTATTATTCCCATTCTTTTAATGAGAAACAAACAAACAAAGAGCAGAGGAAGGAAAACAAAAACGTAGAAGCATTTACAGTCCTTACGGGGACTGTTGCAACTTGAAACCTCTTCTCATTGGTTATGTTTATTGAGTACCAAGACTTTGAGCTCATCCCCCCCCCCCATTTTTTTCTTTTAAAAGAAAGGATGAAAAAGCTATGAGGGGATGTATGAGCTCTGATTATGCCCAATTACATTTGGCAAGCCCAAGACAAAAATTAATGGGACCAGATTATTCTTCTGCACGAGATGCAGTATTGCCCAGCCTAACGATTTTAGCTCTTGCCATGCCGGAGATCGTCAAACAAATTAATAGCATGCTAATGGGTGCCTTTCAGGCTTCTCGTTTATATTAATGAGTTCCACTCCATCTGATAACCAGTGATTTATAGCGCTGGAACTTGGAGCCTGGCTGTAGAGATTGTCTTTTGTCACTCTTCCTGGGGTGGAGCAGCCCGCCTAACAAGCTAAATGGTAGGGTTTTGTAATTGAATTCTAAAATGTGAAAGGCCTGATATGAGAACATTTCATTCTGATCATGGCTGTGGAAACTGAAAGGCCTTCACTATGTCTCCCACCACCCAAAGCTGAATGCAGTCTGATTTGGGTTTCCGCAACTTGTGAGACGGGAGTGTGACATGATTCTTAATGTCTGGGTACTCATGCTGAGCTAGCACGGCAGTGAGATTCAGTGGGCTTGTAGAATAGCTACGCTAAAAGGAAACAATATATTTTTAAGAGCCATGAAAGAAATCCCTTTCTTACCTTGAAGGTCCTTGCATTCCCTTGCCTTGGGCCCTCCCACACACCAACAGGAGGCACGGAACGCTGTGTGCCAGGCACATTGCTATCTAGTTTATTCTAATCTCACTTATTCCCCATGGTGTTATGAAGCAGGTAGTAATAGTATTCCCGATTTACAGAGGCGAAGCTGGAGCACAAAGAGGTTCTTGGGGCCAATAAGTGGTGGATGTGGGATGTCAGCCTCAGCAACCCTCTGCTGCCTCCCGTATCTCCCACTTCTCGCTTACTTCCAGTGGAGGGACAATGCAGAATGGGAGCCCCAGACCAGCAAACTCCTCAAGCCCTTGGCACGAGGGCTCAAAGTATCACTGATGTCAGCTTGAGCCTGGGAAAGGAAAAGCCAGTTGCAAATGAAAAGGCCCAGCCCCCGGAAGGCTTCAGGCAGGGCTCGCTCCCAGCCTACGTTGTCCCTGGGGGAGTGGGGGGCCGGCAGGCCCCCAATGGAGCAGGATCTGCAGAGCAGCAGCCTCCTCAGTCTTGGCAGACAACCGCCTTCATTGTTTTCCATGAGGACTCCACCGTCACGACTTTCCAAACACACAGTCCTTCCAAGCGAGGCAACCCGATACCCTTGGAGATCCTGGCTTAAACATCACAGGAACGCCCTGCTTAAATGATTATTTTTTTACATCAATTTGGATTCATTTTCTTTGGTCCATGACCACCGTGTGTAGCCAGGTCTTAGAAATGATCTGAAGACAGCTTATTTTTCATAACCAGGAGTCTGGAAATTTAATTGATATGCCATTCCTGCCTCCCGGTCCAAATCTCTGCCCGGTCCATCGTCCTTACCTACTTTGACTTTGATTCGTTTGGTTCTTCCTATTTTACAATCACCAGCCATTCCAGAAAAACATCTGCTAAAAAGATCCTTCCCCCGTAGTGGGAATTAAGTACATATTTTAACTTCAGACAATTTTACTTAATGTTTTCTACATTGCATGGAACAGAGGATTAATGCAGACGTCCCTGAAAATCTCCTATGAAACCTTAAGCTGCATCTTCAATCACTCAAACCGTTCAAGGGCCGGAATTTGAAAGAGGGTGAGAAGCACCAGGAATGAAATTAGAACAGGGATCTTCATTAATTTAAACATTTATGCAGGCCCAGCTGCACATAGGAAAGAGTCAACTCTTTTGCTCTTGTGTATCCAAGCCGAGCATGGTTTTCTATGGGAAGACTGAAGAGTAAAATGGCTTTTAAAAGTAATTGATTTAAAAGGAAAAAAAAGAGAGAGAGAGATTTCCACCTCCCCCACCCCAACCCAAGTTTCTTTCTGTAACCTTCAGTGTTCTCAAGGTATAAATTAAGACCTGAGTTTTATGCCAAGTGTATGCCACAAGTGATGGAGGCTGGTTAGTCATAGTGCCCTGAGGTATGGGCATATGTTATGTGGCATATATTGGAGTGGCTGGTAGCCAGGGGTCCTGGGTTCCAGTTCCATGTCTCATGCACCTCGTGTGATCGTGGACAAGTCACTTGGCCTCTCTGAGTCCGAGTGAGATGACAAAAGTTGGACAGACTGTCTATATACACTCAGCTTGGACATATGGTTATGTTTTCCTTTTAAGATATTCCACTCCAAAGCATATTAGAAAAAGTTAACCAGAATTTGGCGGACGTCCTTCACATTAACCACTTAAAAAATACGTGGTTGAGGAGATGGGAGAAAGAACCAGCCTGCGGTACAAAGGCTTCAGAGAGACAAGGGACTTTTAAGGAAAAGCAGATCCATTCCTGAGTTCCTGCAGAGCATCTGTGCTGGGCCAGGCACGAGGCGAACAGCGGGGATGGAAGACAGATAGGTACATACAGCAAGACTAAACTATCTTCCTTAGGGAAATCTCTTTATAAAAGGTGTTTCCTTTCGTGGTGAGCCATCTCTAGACAGCTAAATTGTCCATATGTCCTAACACGAGGCTTTTACTCCTATGGACGTTGGGCTTTTATTCATATATACAAACTCATGAACAATGGTAAATTTTTCTCTATCTTTGAGCATCGTCAGAATTGTTCAGAAGTCCGGGGTTTGTTTTGTTTTGTTTTGTTTGCTTTTTTTTTTTTTAACATTTCCTTTGCCATCTTGTTGTCATCAAAACCTCCCTGTGGGCTGGAGGACATTACTGACCTACAGCTTCTCGGGAAGAGGCTATTTGTTTCTCCCACACACTGTGTACACAGGGCCTGGATACAGGTCAGGACTCTCCCTGGCTCCTTATTGTCATTTCCAGATCCTTCCCCCCTGTATTCCCCTTAAAAAGAAAAACAAACAAACTCCCAGCTCCTTCAAGCCTCAAGCATTGTGGATTATGCCACATGCTACTACTATTCATTGTTTTACTGGTCTGCACGTCTTTGGATCCCCACACTTCCTCGAAGATGGGGGCCCCTGGTCACTGCCCTTCTCGCCACGGCTACCTCCCCATTCTGAGGGGGGTCAACACCCACAGAGAACATTGTCCTCTTGGTTCCTGGACCTCCTCACTCCCGATGGTCTTTTCCTTTACTGACTTCAGCCACCTGCTCTTGGACTCCTGCCCTGGGCCCTGTTGTGACCACTAACTACAGCGTCTCTGAACACCTCTCTCTGTCTCTCTCCCTCCCCACCGCCACCTCCTGTCTTTATGGCTTAATTCTTGGGCCCTGACACTCGAATGGTGCCTCTGTTCCAGTGGGACCTCCAGCCCATTGATCCCACAGTCCACGAACACCCTTCTTTCCTTTCCTCCCCTCCCCACCCGCGTTAGATTTCAGGACCCAGCGCTCTCAGCACTGCCTTGTCCGTCACTCCATCTCACACCCTCTGCAAAATCTTAACCTTGGTTAAACTTCCCTCTGTCCTCTGCCCGCTGGCACCCAAGCTGCTGGATGTTCTGGAAAAGAACATGCACACAATCATCCTGATTAGATTCACTTTAAATTCATGGCCACATACCTCAGTTGAGCTTTCTGCTTTGCTTGCAGGCCACTCCCTCTTTCATTTTCCCACACCTCCTCTCCTTTCTGAAACCTTAAACACTGTCCCCTTCTCTGGTCAGTTGCTAACTTTGCTTTATAGATCATTGAGAAAACAGAAACAATCAGAAGGAACTCTCCTCTTGCCTTTGCCAATGGAATGGCCTCCTTGCATCTGTCTCCACATACTTCCGTGCCTCCGGCTGATGGCCTATTCCTCCACCTGTCTGTGGCCGACCCTCCACCTCTCTCTGAGCACCCCACCCGCTCTGGCCTCAGGAAGAGCTCTGCTCCTATAGTTCTCCCATCTCTGCTGGATTGTTCTCCTCAGCAAAGACACCGTCTTACATAGATACCCTCCTAAAAATTTTTTTCACTTGACCCTATGCCCACGGCCTCCACCCATCTCTGTGTTCCAGTCTACAGGAACCCCCCCCAAAAATGTGGTCTCTAGATAATAGCATCATTTTCTTCCCTCTCCTTCTCTCTTGGGCCCACCAACATTCAGAGTTTTTTCTGCTCCATTCCACTGGGGCTGTCCTTGTGGAGGGAGCCACAGCTCCTGGATGGCCAGACCTTGGCCCAGTCTATATGCCTCATCTGACTAGATCTCTCAGAAATACCATTTTCCTTTTGACTTTGACTTTGACAAAATTTCAGAAGTAGAGATGCAAGCATAGAACAAAGAATTCCCCTCTGTCTTTTACCCAGATCCCCAGTGTGAACATTTTACCAGATTTGCTCTGTCTTTCCCCTCATCTCTTTCTTCCACGGTGTGTGTACAACGTTGGACCCAGCAGGTCACTCTTCCTTCCTGGAACAGGCTGTTTACTGGTGTCTAGAGCACCCTTACTCTCCCCCACAGTCCCTCTGACTGGTTCTTCCTCCTTCCCCGGGGGCCTAGAGAGCCAGTGCGCTCTCCAGTGCTCGGCCTTGGAATACCTCCAGGCTGCACTGCCTCCCTTGACCCCAGCTCTTCTCCCACTGCCTTCTGTCTCCCATCAGATGTCACAGATTTGATGCCCCCAAACTGAGGTCCTGATTTCACCTTCCCCGACGCACTGCTTACCTAAGGCTCCTTATATCTGCAAGTAACATACTTTAGTCCCTCTGCCAAAAACCTGCTAGTCATCCTTGATTTTTCTTTCTCCTATCCCACATCCAATCCCTCCAGCCGGGCTGCTGGCTCTGCCTTCAAAGAATCCTCTGTTTCCACGCTGTTGCTCTAATCTAGTCTGCTGTCTTCTCTCCCTTTCGTGACATCAGCATCCTCCTAAGTGCTCTCCCTAGGAACCAGAGCTTACCTGGCCACTCCCCTGACCAAAGGCTTCTCATCACGCTAAAAGTCAAATCCAAGCTCCTTCAGTGGCCTCCCAAGCCCTCTGCGATCTGGCCCCTGCATTCTTGGGTGACTCCTCTGTTACCATCCCCAGGGCCATGCACCTGCCGTTCCCTTCACCCAGGTGGCCCGTTGTCACGGGTGGTCTCCCTTGGTGCAGGTCTCTGCTTCATTCCCACATCTTCCATCTCCCTGGGCAGTGGGGGGAGGAGCTCCACTCCCCTGTCACTCCCCATTTCCTTGTCTGGCTTAATTTTTCTTCATATCGACAACTACTATCTGCTATGTATATTTGCTTATCGTCCCTGACCCCCTGGACCCCAACTGGAAGGGAAGACCCTAAGGGAGGACTTTGTCCATTTGCTCTCAAATGCCCTGGCACTCGTTAGTGTAGGAAGTGTTCTACGGAGCATCCCATATTCCACGGGGGCAAAGGCAAAATGACAGGCTGGTCTCTGAGACTCTGAGACTGGAGACCAGTGGTCCAGGTCTGGCCACCACCTTCACCATGACTGAAAGGATCCTCCCGTCCACTGCCTGGTCTCAGGTTAATGCCAGCATTTTACCAATTTGCAAAGTAGTAAAGATCATCTTCGTGCCACCAAGCGTGTAACTTTCTTGCAGCCCTTTTTGAAATTTCCAAGCGTGTCTTTGCTAAATCATTCCCAGCCCTGCTGCAGACCGCTGTGGCTTTTCCTTCGATACTGGGAAGGGAGCGGGGTTACTGTATGAACAAAAGGAATGCAGCTCGGGTCCTGATCCAGTGGACTGTAGACCCGGGCTGCAAGCAGAATGAAATATCTGTGTGATTTAAGGTCTATTTAGACTTGCCTGCTGTCCGCCCCAGGTCCGTAGACCTGCAAAGTGTGCAGTCGGGTTTGGGAGCCAGTGAATCAGTGTACATGGCCTGTGTCTGAGATGTAGGAATCTGCTGAGCTCAGGTTCCTACCATATTCATTTAAATGGTACCTTTGTTTGATTTGTGTGAGCCATTCGAAGAACCTTTTTTTAAAAACCCGAACTCTAATTTAGCCCCAAGTAGGGAGGTTTCTCTTCAGATAATTTTCTCCCAAATGAAAGCCCACTCGTGTTAAATAATAACATTAAAAACAACGTAAAAAATAAATCTGATCAAGATCCGTTGGAGGATCAGTTTTCCATCCCTTGCCGCACCCCCAGAGAACATGCAGCCACGTCTGTCCGAGCCTGTGAATTTCCAGAGTCAGCCGGCCAGGTTGACAAAGGGGTCTCTAGGCTGGGAATGTTGTTTACAGACCCCTCACTCCAGCTGGAGAGGCTGGCTGGAAGCAGAAGCTGGTCCACTTGGGATGAAGACATCAAAGCGGATTCTGATCCAATTAGAAAAAGATACTATTGTCCTCTGAATTCCCAAAGTTTAGCAGGCTGTTAGGAACATTTAGCCAGTTTCCTTGGGGATCACTGTGGCATTGACTTAGATCTGAAGCTCATTGATATGCACACATGAAGACAGGCTCCAGTCCCCGTGTGTGTGGGGAGCCAGAGAAACCTGGAGCCACTTGCTCCCTTTTGTACCCTGCAGATGAAGGTTTCCGGGGTTTTGCACAGTGGCTATAAAATTCTGGTTTTTTTCTTCAGTTGGTCTTAAATGAGCATTAGTCTCTTATGTCTTAGAAAGAAGAATATGAACACTTTATTGGGGAAAAAATTTATAACTGTTTCCATTTATAGCACTTCGGAGAATGAACATGGGAAATAGTTTAAGCTGGTAATTTTAGCTATTAGTCCTGGCTGTGGAATTCCCGGAGACACTTCTCCGTCTGTGTTCAAATCGCAATTATTCTGTCCTCTCCGGCACACACTTTCCTTTTGTTCCACTTTTTTTTTTTTCCTTCCCTTCTGAAGCTTTTCTGAAGGCCACCTGTCTTTGATGATATATAGATGATTTTCATATCTGGCCTATGGTGACTAATGAGCTGCCTAAAATATCTGCTTTCTTCAACTACTACCATCTATTATAGAGAAGAACCACACTTTTAAAGTCTAGAAATTATTTTCCTGGGGTTACTTGGACTGGCATGGACTGTTGAGTCAGGGAGGAATTAGAACCTTAACATGAGAAAGTCATGCCTTCTCTGCTCCCTTGGCCACAGTGTAACCCTTAACTCGGGCTGCCATCTTGAAAATGTAGATGATTGCTACCAAATGGTACTGAATCCAAATCCAGCCACACCCTGCAAAGACACTTGCCCTCATACAGTTGTTTGTAGGCTTTAATCATTTCGTGATTTTGTCCATACCTAAATATGTGGGCTGTAAACAGATTACATTTCACCCAATATTTCTCTTTAAATCCAGCTTTAAAAATTCAGCCCTGTACAGAGTCATACTGTCCACACCATTGAGTTTGATGGGCATGTTTTATTTTTTTGTAACACATTATACATGTTACTATTAATTTTTTTAAAGTGTTAATCCAGATATCACTAAATTTCCTGGTACTGCAGTAAGAGTAATGTTTCTTTCCCATAAGTGCTATTTTTCTTCACTAATGATTTAGAAATACTTTTTGAGAGAATCAGAAGTTCTGTATTTAGAGACTACATAGATTTTAAACCCCATTCTGATTTTAGATATGCAAAAACCCAAGATGTGCATAAACCCGTTATGGTACTGTGCAAAAGTGAGGAATTTTCAGGGTCTTCTCTGAATATAAAAATAGAGCATTTAGGAACATTGAGATAGAAACAAAATAAACATTAGAATCACTAGGGTCCCCACAGTGTTTAAGACTTTAACTTAAAAAAAAAAGGGGGGGGGGGAGAAAATGCTTCATTCAGTTTGTCATGTGCCCTTACTTATAATGCAAACTTTTATGAGTGTGTTTGGATCTCTCCTGCTCTTTGTCTTTCAAATGAACATTAACTTTAATGGCCAGCACTCTGGCCCAGATATTTCAGGTGGAGTCTCTTTTGCCTACTACCCTAAGCAAAGTGTTGTACGTCCCTACTCATGTATATAATCCCTTACCCTGGCCTTAGAACCCTGTTAAACCTGACATTCTTTTTTGAAAAGGGAATGACTCTACTGATTTGTGTCTGATAATATTCAGTCACATTGTAAAAAAAAAAAAGAAAGCAAAACAGAACACACCCCTATCCCATGATCCTACCCTCAGAGCCACACCCAAACTTCAGCAGTATTCATCCATTTATTTTCATTTTTTAAATATATTTTTTGAACTGTGGTAAAAATAAATAAAATTGACCTCTTTTTTTTTTTTTTAAATTTTATTTCTTTATTTGACAGAGACAATGAAGGAGGGAACACAAACCAGGGGAGTGGGAGAGGGAGAAGCAGGCTTCCTGCCAAACAGGGAGCCCGATGTGGGGCTCGATCCCAGGGCTCTGGGATCATGACCTGCGCTGAAGGCAGATGCTTAACGACTAAGCCACCCAGGCACCCCTAAAATTGGCCTCCTTAACCATGTTTAGGTAGTTTAGTAGTATGAAATATATTCACGCTGTTGTGAAACAGTTCTCTAGAACTTTCTCATCTTGCAAATCTGGAACTCAGTATCTGTTTAACAGCTCCCCTCTTCCCCCTCCTTCCAGCCCCTGGCAACCATTCTACTTTTTGTTTTTATGAATTAGATGACCTTAGCTACCTCATATATGTGGAATCATAACGGTATTTGCTTCTGTGACTGGTTTGTTTCACTCAACATAATGTGCTCAGGGTTCACCCTTGTTGTAGCCTGTTTCAGATCTCCTTCCTTCTTAAGGCTGAATAATAGTCTGTTATAGGTATACACCGTATTTTATTTATCCATTCATCCATTGGTGGACGTTTGGGTAGCTCCAACCTCTTGGCTATTGTGAACGATGTTGCTGTGAACACAGGTACAAGGATAATCTCTTCCAGACCCTGCTTTCAATTCATTTGGATACAGACCCAGAAGTAGATATTGCTGGACCCCATGGTAGGTCTATTTTTAATATTTTGAGGAACCTCCATACCATTTTCCAGAGTGGTTGTACCATTTTCCAGTCCCCTCAAGAGTGCACAAAGCGTTCTGTTTCTTTACATCCTTGCCAGCAATTGTTATTTCCTGCTTTGGGGATAGTCGCCTTCCTGACAGGTATGAGGCAGTGTCTCCTTGGGCGTCCTTCCTGTCTTCATATGTCTACGTAGCACACGTCTTTAAAACATAAGTGGGATCGTATTATATGTGCTTCCTTTGCAGAAAACGAGTTTTCTCTATTGCTGTATTTTTGTAAAAGTCTATTCACTTACATAAATATTTGAACACTTAGTGCCAAGGGAATAACACAAGCTAAAGCAGAAGACCACGTTAGTTTGGTTTTGTTATGTTTAGACCAGGTGTTTTTAACCACTGTTCTAATGAATCCATTTGGAATCATTTTTTTAATTCAATTTCTGTATATGAAAATTTTGGTAATAACTTTGTAATACCCCCGTGTTTTTATTAACTCACTCTTTTTCTTCTGACCTCAGGAGAAAAGTGGATTGAGCTAATAACATTCATCTACTTGTTTGCCAACTCTTATTGTATGCCCATTTCCATGAGCAAACATGGAAATGGACATTCCAAGAAAGTCTGGAGTGGGGGGGGGGGGTTGGGGGCCTATAAAATTCGAAGCAGGAAGAGAAGCATTTGGGGGCCAGTATCAAAAATTCCTTTGTAGGAGTCAATACAACTGGTTCGCTGTGATTTAGGAGTCCTGCTCAAATGTTTTCAGGGTCTAGGCCATTCATCTTTGTTCATTTTGTTAATGAAGGTAGTGGAGGCAAGACAGTTGGGAATAGCGAAGACTATGTAGTCAGCTGCAGGCCCTGACGAAAAGCTATTCAAATTTAAACTTAAAAAAAAAAAATAATAATGGCTAAGTTGTGTGGGCCAAACAACACACATCTGGCCTGAATTGGGCCCATGGTTACAGTTTGACATCTGCTATGGAGCTGGTTCTTTATGGGATAGTCTTTGCCTTGGGGGTTGATTCACCATCTCTCAGGTTTTATTGACCTGCCCCTAGGCCTCCCTTGTTCAGGGTACAGAGCTTCATGCTCCTGGCTCATGCCCAGCACCCATTCTGGCTGGCCTGCCAGGAGAGACTCTCTCATCAGTTGACTTTAATAAGCCATTTGCATGGGAAGGAAGATTGGGGTCAAGATAGCTTCAAGTTATAGCCTGAGCATGGTTGGTCTGAGGGATCTCAAGAAGCCCACGAGTTTCTCAGTGGTCCTGGAGTCAGGTCTGGGTAGACTCCAAGCCTGCTGCCTACCAGTCATGTAGCTCTGGAAGGTAAATTGCTCTGCCTTTTTACGCTTCATGGTCTACCCCTGAGAATGGGGTAATGGCGACGATGAAGGGGTTGTCATGAGATTATATAAGACAGTGTAGGTAAAGTGCCTGGCACAGAGCCCAGCACACAGTCAGCCTGCGTTAGCATTAACCCCAGCTGCTCGAATTTAGAGGCCTTGTGGATATGCTGTGGTGAACCCCTAAAAGTAATTGCAGAGTCCTGTGTTGACATGCACTTTATTTTTCCTGTGGGTGGGGGGAGATCCGTTAACTTTCCTAAGACTCTGAACAGCCACCAAGATGGAACAGTGAAGCTGTTTGGGGAAGCTGAGGCCGTCATTACCAAAGTGACCAGCAAGACGTCCTGGGCCTAGAAGTCCAAGTTCGTGTTGGGTTAGCTCTGTCCGTCCTCATCAGAGCTTGACTGATCGTAGATTTGCACCAGAGGGACTGTGAAGGTCACTGCTGAGGCTAGGATCAGATACAGGAGCACCAGAAGAAAGCTGGGCTTCGTGTCAGGACGATAAAGAAAAGCATTTCTGAGGATACTCGGCTATACTCTTCCTTGTACATCTGGGGAGTGATTTCCTCAGCAACAACACAGAAGCCTGCTTCCAGGGCAGTGACCTTGGAAACGTGGCTGAGGGTCGTCCTTCACTGTCATCCCCCTGTGAACCCTTGAGTCCTTAACCACCTCCTCCCGCCTCCCCCTCCCCAACCCCCAGGGCCAAGCACATGACGAAGTAGACTAAGGAGGCAGTGGAAAAAGAACACACTTCATGCTCTGTGCTGCTTGATGGTTCCAGAGCTCAGGGAGCGTGCTCAGAAAACTTGAGAGGGGGACTTGGCTGCCAGGGGTCCCAGCTACTGGAAAAACATGATTATTCTTACACTTGGGGCAGCTCCGAGGAGTGTTCTCATCTCCGGCTTGTTCCCTTTGTTTATGCAGTGGGGACCTTTTTAGATGATGGGATAGTAATCAGTGGAGAAAAAGTCGGATGGGTTAAAGGACAGATAGAGGACCAGACCAAAGGACAGGTCTGTGATAACACATGTGTAGCGAAATATAAGTGATGGCCACAGTCTGTGCGGCGGCTGCACATGAGTTCACAACAAAATGTTTTCAACTTTTCTGTATTTTTGAAAATTTTTCAATAACCAAGTGTGGGGGGTGAAATATTTGGGTAAAACTTTTAGGAAAGGGCAAAAGAGAATTCATAAATTTGTGATTTCATTGCTCTTCCTTACCCCCTCCCCAACTCCCAACCCTGTAATCCTTTCCCCATTTTGTTCAAGCTCTGTAGTCTTCCTGGTCTACCCCTGTGTTTGGGCACGTTTGGACCTGTCCTAGGTGATGTGGTTATGACAGTGAGCAAGGTGGTCCTCTGCCTGCCGGACATACATCCTTCCCTCTTTTGTGGGGAGGACAGACAGGCAAGAGTGAAATGTTCCAGAACCAGAAAAAAAAAGCTACAGAGAAACCGTGCTGCATGCAAAGGGCTCGGGAAAGGCCTCTCCAGGGAGGAGACGTTAGAGCTGGGGCCTGAAGGAACAGAAGGCCCTGGCTACACAGGGCGAAGGGAGGAGCGTTACAGGTGGGGCACAGCTGGGGCAAAGGCCTAGAGATGGGGCGAGCTCAGTGCATCTGAGGAAAGTAAAGAAGGCTAGTGTTGGGGGGAGGGGAAGAAGAGTGGCTGAGAGATCAGGGACAGAGCCAGAGGTCCACAAGATAGGCCTGGAATGTTCCTCTGATTGCAGGAGGCAGCCATGGGTGGGGGTGGGGCGGGGAGGGCATTCCATTGAGTAGATCTCTGGGTACCACTCACATTATGAAGAATGGGGTCCCCAAAGCCGAGTAGTGCTGGTTGAGGCCCTGGCGTGGCAGAGAAGCTGTGTGTGTTGTGTAAAGGCTGACACCGGAAGGATTTGGAAGAAGTGGATCTATTTGGCAACTGGGATCAGTCCATCATTCATAATTGCAGAATTTCTCCACCCTCATCCCAGGAGGGGACCAGTTCTGTTGGTACATTTTTTTTTTAATTATCTTCATATGGTAAAGTTGGCTTTTGCGGATATGTACAGTTCTGAGTTTCAATGCATGTGTACATTTCACCACAGTCAAGATACTAGAACAGTTCCATCACTCCCCAAAGCTCCCATTTGTTCTCCTTTGTGGTCACCCTGTCCCTCTGCCCAACCCCTGACAACCACTGCTCCACTCTATATCATGACGGTCCCTCTTTTGAGAGTATCACGTACATGGAATCCTATAGTATGTAATATTTTGAGACTGGCTGTTTCCATACAGCATCATACCCACGAATATGTTTTTCAGCCTCCTGGGACCACCTTGAGAATAATAGTTCAATGGCTTTTGTCTGTGAGAGATGGAGGTGGATGGTGGGGACCTCAGTGGGCACTGGAAAAGGAAGGCTAGTGGAAGTACAGGCATGGAAAGGAGGCCAGGGGAAGTTTTCTCCTGTCCGTGTGTAGTCTGAACTTCCTTTGATTTTCCCCAAGAAACCTTTAGCACTGTCAGGTTATGGAGTCAAATTTATTTGGAGGATGGGCCAAAAGTCAGCCTTCTGCTTTTCAAGGTGCACACGGGCCGAGGACAGAGGCTGCCCGTCAGGTTCCCATCCGTCCCAGATGCAAGCTCAGGGGGACAACTTTTGGCTAATCAAACAGAAAACATGGAATGAAAGGATTAGGAGAGCGTTTGCCTCACTGTGTCCTGGGTCCCTGCTCTTAAAAAGCAGTGAGAGACCCGCCAGCCAAATGCTATGCCCTTGGGCTGGGACAGGGGCTGCAGAGCTCTGCCCAGCTCTTGAAAAGGCGAGGATCCCCGATTAAATCCAGCCGTCTGTGCATGTGTGTGGCGGGGTGAGTGTAATAGGACCAAAGGGTGGGGCGGTGGGCCCCCGCCTTCCCAGCCAGGCTCCCGAAAGCCCCAGCCACTAACCCCCTGCCCCCGCCGCTGACCTTCCTGAGATGACATGGATAGAATGGCTTTGTAAACGACAAATTTGCTGTGTTCTTTTAATAGTAACTGCCCATTGCTGCACCTTCCTGGATTAAAGAGCTGCAAGATAATTAAAAAAGAGGGGCTGGTGGGGAGGCCAACCTGTTTTCCCACTGGCAAGGATGCGTCGCCATGTTCCTCTGGTTACGGCCAGAGTGGAGCACACACCAGGTCCTGCTGCATAATGACGGGTCCCTGGAGACCCCAGATAGTGATCGATAGCCCCTGCCTAGCTCTGGGGCTCACATAATGAGCTGCGAGACCCCCTCCCCCGCCCGAGTCCCCGGCCAGCCTCGGGGAAGCCTCCCCTCCCCCACCGCCCACTGGTACAAGGAACAACCTCCCTCCCCACCCGCCACCTCGGTTGGGTTTCCCTTTGATTGGCAGAGGCCTGTTATTTCCGCCTGGGTTGTCTGACAGGCCCTCTGCCTGCTCTAATTATGCCAGTCTGTTCAGGCCACCGCGACCCCAGGAAGGCATTATCAGATTGTCCAACTGACCGTGACCAGATCTCCAGCACCTGCCACCCTTGCTGATGGAGGAGGGAAGGTGTTTATATACAGCCAAGCTGGGGGCTCATTGACCAGCTAGGGTCCTGGGCTGAGGACTGCCCGTCTGAGTGTCAGGGATGAAAAATGGTGTCGCCTCACCACCCAGCCTCATTAAGGCCCCTCCAGGTCTAGACGTTGTCGAGTGGGGGCTGTGCACGCTCAGCGCCGGCTGCCATTGTTTGGGGCCCTCGGGGACACGCTTACGGGTGCAGCGGGCTACTTGGGGCCATCTCTTACATTTTTATGTCCTCTGTTCTCCCTACCTTGCCTGCTAACAGTAGTCCTTTCCCTGCTTCCTATTCATCCTATTCTAATTACCCTTCAGTGTGGCCTCTCCCCCTCCTTCTAGAAGCAGCCAATCAGAATGACTATTTGGGGTTGATTTGTTTTTGCTGTCATGAGAGCCGTGCTTCTGAATGGACTCTCTGGTACCGCCCACCTGGTTCAGGCACCCAAAGGTGCTTCGGGTTCTACATTTCTGTAGAGCAGCCCAGGCATGGGGGC
This sequence comes from Taxidea taxus jeffersonii, assembly GCA_003697995.1. Taxonomy (NCBI): domain Eukaryota; kingdom Metazoa; phylum Chordata; class Mammalia; order Carnivora; family Mustelidae; genus Taxidea; species Taxidea taxus. The sequence continues at coordinate 14,609 of RCUC01125598.1, read as the reverse complement.
GGCTCCCTCAGGAAACTGGCAAACGGCTCATTTTGATAGGAGCATTAAGTCGCCAAGGTCCTTCAGAGTGCCATCTAGATCACTTGCTAACTGGTCACTAGCGACCTGAGGAGGTAAGAGTTTTTTTCCAAAAGCCAAGCCGTTTCTGCCCTCCTGGATGGTAGGATTTGGGCTGAGCCAAGCCTCTATCCGAGAATCATGATTGGGGCTTTGCTTCTCAAACTGTGGGCCCTGGACCAGCCTCAGCATCACCTGGGAATGCAGGTGAGCAATGCAGAGCATCTGGCCCCTCCCCAGACCTGCTGAATTCAAGTGCGCACTTGGATAAGTTCTCAGGGATCACGTACGTGGTGCAGTTTGAAAAGCTCCGTATGAGGACATTATAAACCGGGGTAGGGGGTAATAGAACCCGGAAACTTACTCCCAGAACACTGGCTGGTGAAGAGTCCATTCTCCCTTCCTTTTGGCATCAGAGGAGACCTCGTTAGGAAACTAGAAAACCAGTTTGAAGCATCTTTACTGACAGTAAGGAACCAAATGTGGGTCTTGACCCCGGGGACTAAGCTTCCTGGCAGTTTCTGCTCATTCCTCAGGAAAATGTTTTGGTGTTGAAAGACCACCTACAAAATAATGTCCTCTGGGGCCACCTGGTGATGATACTCTCTAGGCTGGCTGGCATTTAGTGACAATTTTCCATCTTGATCTGTGCCCGAAATTACTACTATTTGCCTTTGCACTGATTTGAAATTTTGAAGCTTGGAGTTACAGGATGGTTGTTTTGTTTTGTTGGTTTTCCATATATATTTTTCACACTTGCTAAATGGACACATGCTGCTTCTTCAATCAAAAGAAAACTTCTTATGATTTTTGTACAACTAATATGTTAAATGTAGATAAACTTTAAAAATAATGTGCTTCCCTCTGATGATCTATAAAGTCATCTATATTCTGGCCATTTGGAGAGTGCCTTCAGCAGGTCAATGCTGGGTGTCTTAGTTCAGCAGGTCAATGCTGGGTGTCTTAGTTCAGCGTCTGCCTTCGGCTCAGGTCATGGTCCCCGAGTCCTGGGATCCAGGCCCCCCATCGGCTCCTTGCTCAGCGTGGAGTCTGCTTCTCCCTCTCCCACTGCTCCTCCCCCTGCTTGTGTTCTCTCTCACTCTCTCACCCGCTCTCTCAAATAAATAAATAAAATCTTAAAAAAAAAAGTTACTGCACACAGGTTTGTTTTGTTTTTTTTTTTTACAAAAATGGGATCTCACTTGCATACTATTTTGTGATCTGTTTGTTCAATATGCTATAAACAGCATTGCAAGTCAGTAAGTCTAAGTCTCCTACGTATTCGTTCTTAATGCCCTACCAAGTATTTCTTCCTACCAGGTGCTCTGCGTAACGGAGTTATGTAATTTTTCAGCTGCGAATGGGCATTTTGGTTTAGTTTCTTTCTCTGGTTTATCAACACTGTCATGAGCTGCTTCTGTGGCAAAATATTTGCACATGGTCTAAATGATTACTTTAGGCTAACTTTCTGAATACATATAAAAAGCATAAGATTTGAATAGAGGCCTGAAGTTCCAAAAGCCGGAAGGTGGACTTTGAGACCTTACTGCCTCCTGGGATGTAGCCCGTACCCATTCATCTGGAGCTCAGGAGAGTAAGCTGTTGGTCTGCTGGAAGTGGTGGGGGGTGGGGGAATGGGGGACAAATGGCTCTTAGGCATCATCTGGGTTGTTGTTGTTGTTTTTTAAAGATTTATTTATTTGACAGAGATCACAAGTAGGCAGAGAGGCAGACAGAGAGAGAAGGGGAAGGAGGCTCCCCACTGAGCAGAGACCCCCCCATGCGGGGCTCTATCCCAGGCTGGGATCATGACCTGAGCCAAAGGCAGAGGCTTTAACCCACTGAGCCACCCAGGCGCCCCCCCCCCCCTTTTTTTTTTTTTTTTAAGATTTTATTTATTTATTTGACAGAGAGAGAGAGAACACAAGTACGCAGAGAAACAGGCGGCGGAGGGGTGGGTGGGTGGTGGTGGTAGAAGCAGGCTACTTGCCAAGTAGGAAGCCTGATGCGGGGCTCGATCCCAGGACCTGGAGATCATGACCTGAGCTGAAGGCAGAGGCTTAACCCACTGAGCTACCCAGGAACCCCTCATCTGGGTTTTCTGCAGGAAACAAATTATTTGGCCTCTGGGGTGGGTGGCCTGCCTAGCAGGTAGCCACAAAGGGCTGTGCGATGATCTCAAATCATGGTTGGCCCCAGGCTGGTGAGAGTTCCAGGACTGTCTCGACAGAAGGGCTCAGGGGAGGGGCAGAGGCTCTTGTAAGCAGTGGGAAGCCTGATGCTATGCTGGGGCCACGCCCTGGACTTTGGTAGAAGCCAGAACAGATCCAAGGCCTGGGTGTGGGCAGCTGTGCAGGGGAACTTGAGGTGGTTTCAAGCCGGCGCAGAGCTGAGGCCCAGCTCGCAGAGCTGAGTGACCTCCACACCAAAGGGCAGACCTGGATCTGAGAGCCAGCCCGCGTGGAGCCAGGGTCGGCGGTCTCCGTAGGAGGTCCTAGAGAACTCTGGCTGTGTCCTTGCTGTGTACTGAAGAGCTCTGGCTACACAGGGAAGGGGTGTCTGAACCGGCCTGCAGGAGGGGGTATGCACTCTGGGTCCAGAAAGGACTCTGCAGGGTGTCAGGCTGCTGCCGAGACTGTGGTTTGGGGCAGAGGTTCTTGTTTCTGGAAGGCTGTTAGCTGTTTGTCCCATCCTCTCCCGTGCTCTCCCATACAAGGCAGCTCCGGCCCCTCCTGGCTTGAAACAGGCTCTTCTCTTTTGCTCTGTCTGTATCACAGGGCATTTCCCGTTGTCTTCGTTATGTTCTCTTCAGTTACATGTATGCCTTAGGAAAAACAGGGTGGTGTGGGGGAAAGCACCCAGGGATTTCAAGTTCGCCCCTGTTCACCTAGCATTCTGCCTCCTGCGACTACTGTGTCACCCTTGGGTAAGTTACTTCACTTGTACAGAAAACAGGGTGGTTGCAAGGATTAGAAGTGACAATGTATAAACCAACCCCCTTAGTATCTGACTGAACGGGAGATGCTTACATTGTCCGTTGGTCTTCAGGGCTTAATGTGGTCTACTCTGTAGGGTTCAAGGACCATTATCTGGAGGCACAGCCCACTAGATATGCCTGTTAGGTTAGTAATAGGGGCTCTGAGGTCAAAAGGCTTAGGACAGCTAATTGTGCCTCCCAGACTTGGGCCAGAAAAACAATCATTGTCAATGGATCATAGAGCTACACCTTTTTAAAATGATAAGAAGAAGAAGGGGTCCCTGGGGCAGCTGCTGGAGCTAGGAAGGGGCCAGGTGGCTGAAAGTTTCTGCAGGGGACATTCCGCACAGGCTACAGCAAGAACTGTGTGATGCGCTCCTTTCTGACTGACCAGCCCAGCAGGCAAGGGCAGGAGACACAGCCCAGTAACTCGGCCTGACTTAACTCACCGTCTTAGCTCCAGACTCACCGTCCTCTGCCATGATGTTTGGGATGGTGATCAAGCCTGCATATGCCAGGGTCCCATCTCAGCTCCATCCTTTCTGCTTGTGTGACCCATGGCAAGTTTCTAACCATTTCTTGACTCAGTGTTCTCATCTGTACAATGGGCATAATAGTACCTACCAGATTGGACCCTCGAGGGGATCAAATGGGTTTATCTATAAAAAGCGTTTAGAATACTGACTGGGTATAGAAGGTATTATCTCTCTGAATGCTTGCTAGTGCCTTCTGGAGTTGGAATCTCCAAACATCAGGCCTTTCCTCTTAATATCTTCTTTCTCCCCGAGAGCAGAATCCCTATCTGATCCATTTAGTCCCTACAGTATGTAGTACAGAGTAAGGACTCCTAAATGTTTGTTGAATGCATAGATGGGGGCCACTCAGGCTATGACACCAGGTAGACCTGGGTTCAAATCCTGACTTGCCCCTGTTTCTGGACCTTTGACTGCTCTGGCCTCATTGCTTCATCTGTAAAATGGGCTTAGTCATAGACTCCTAACAGGGTTCTGGCAGTAAAGTTTAACATATGGAACCCACGCACAGCACATAGCAGGAGTGAGCTTTCAGGAAGCGATGGTGCTCGTGCTAAGACGGTGGTGCCTCCGTTGCGCTCACTGTCCCGCATTAAATAGGTGGTTTGTGCATTTTTTTCAGGTTTCATTTTGAAGTAAAAGGATGTTTTCTGGTTTCTCTTTCACTTTCCCTGGTGACTGTCAGAACACTGGGAAGAGAGCAGGACCTCCAAGCACACATCCATTCTCTCCCATAGAGCTACATTTCTGTGTCTTTCACGAGTCATTCTGGAACATGAGGCTCCCTGAGAGGTCCACTGTGGTCTTTGGAGTCCTCACTGCATGCCCATAGTGGCCAGGATCATGGGGCATCTCCACAGCCTGAGTGTGGCGGTAGACTGACTCAGAGCCCATTTCCTAAGTATTGCCAAGCTGGCCTTGAGTCTTGCGCTTGGAAAGACCAAACACATGGCCTTGTGCATGCACTGATTTCATGCTCACGAATACGCTTGTGTGATGTCTATTCCCACCAGCATGTCAGACATTCGGGAGACCTGGTAGGCCATAAGGCTGTGTTTCCGACAGGCTCCAACCCTACAAGTTGCTGTGGGAAGCCAGAGGGAAGCTATGGTGCTCTGATTCTGTCCACTGTGTGTCCACAGGGGCTGCTGACGCTCAGCCATTCCCTCATTACGGAAGCCAGCACATTGGACAACCTAGGTAATTCACCATGAACACATTTTTTTTTTTCATGTAACATCTTAAGCATTGCTAGGGGCTAGGCAAAAAACACTGAAAAAATAGATTTATAATAAGTGATAGAATCACTTTGCAAGAAGTAATATGAGAATCTTAAGGGAGAATCTGTAATTTTTTCATAAGAGACTTAGAAAATGGTGGGATTTTAATTCAAGTAGTTTTAAGTACTTGGCAAACAAATAAACAAAAGTACTGGGTACTTCTTTTGTGGCCACTTTTAGATTTGATCATAAAATACTCAATGTCTGACGGGCCTAGACACACATGACCCACCAGAAGATGCTCCGCTGGTGGGGGGTGGGGGTGCGCGGTGAGACTTGAACCAGAGAAGTAAAGGTAAAATTTGAAATTTCAGAGATGCTCTTCATGAGACCCTGGATGAACTAGGGCTGTGCATTCAAGTCGTTCTCTTTGAGCTAAAGGCACTCAGCTCTCAGACAGTTGGGCATCTCCCGGGCCAGCCCCTGATCTAGCTGTTACAGTTAGATCAAGTAGTATTAGATTAAAGCAATATGAAAGATGGAGAGTGATAGATTTGTCCCAAAAAATATTTTCCATATACTTTGTGTCTCTGGGGATAGCACTAATCCACAAAAATGCTTTGCAGTGGAGTCGCCTTGACACGAATCATTTGAAAATGTGAGTGTCCTTGTAGTGCTGCACCATGGAAATCAGGATGAATTACCAGACCCCCACGAGCCTCATTGCTCACTTCCTTAGTCTGTTCTTGTAAGGAATGGAAGCGGGGATCTGCTGGTCAAAAATATCCTGGATCTGAGAGTTCATCAGGTCACTCCTGAAACCCCTGTGCCAACAAAGCAAGAAACAATGGAGCGACTGCAAGCTTTTGTTTGTTATCCGAGCCTTCCAATTGTACATCCCGCTCACCCCTTTGCTCCTGCGGCTGATCAGGCTAATTTGATTTGACATCCTGGCATTCGAGATTTGTCGAGTATTGTAACCCTAAGCGGTACTAATATTGAAAACCATACTTGAAATTTATATAATCCAGATGTGCATGCCAATAAAGCAGATGAAATGGCAGGCTTGGGCTAGGGAGTGTGTGTGCGTGTGTGTGTATAAGAATCCTGCTGCCCTATATTTTTTCCACATGGTATATATATAGCCAAGAAGGATTTTATGTATTAATATTTTCCCTTAAGAATAGTAACCGGATTATGAAATACAGCTTTAAGTAAGTCCCAGCATTGGTTTTATTTGCAGCCAAGAATAACTGATTAAGTTTTGGGGAGCAGGAAGGTCTATTTTAAAGGCTTTTTAAAACTTTTAAATTGGTCCGGACCCTTCCGCAGCATGGTCTGGGGAATTATTAGTCACACCGAGTCAGGACTTTGGACATGGCTTTCTTTAATGTCATTTTTTTTTTTCCCCTGCTTGGATATGTCATTCTTCTCATTGGAGGGCCTTCGGTGTGATTCTGAAGACCCCTGAGTTGTTATTTCTGAGCCCTCCCACATTGGTAAGGCCCAAAGGCCATTTCTCTTTTCTGTAATCTCAACCAGCCACTGAATTAAACGTGAAAAGGTGTCTGTCCAAGTGTGTGACAGCGACCTTGCTTGGAGTGCTTGAGTGAACGTCTCCTCTCTCCACTGGCCGGCAGTGGTCCCCTGTGACACCCTTAGTGAGACAGTCACCTGCTCCGGCCCTCGCTTTGCTCCCCTGTGAAGACCACGGCTGACCTGACAGAAGAAAGAGTGCATGCAGCTCACCCAATGGGCTTGAAAGTTTTGGTGCCCTTGACATGAAAGTATGGCCGAATGCATTATCATTCCTCAGCCTGCCGTGCATAATTAACAGCTGTCCTTAACTAGATCCAGCAGACCAGGGAAGACTGGCCGTACCAGCTTAGGAAAAGCAGATGAGAAATGATCCAAAAAGGAGACACAGAGCTGAGAGCCACTGACGCGGGGGTGACTTCCGGACTCAGGAGCTACAGTTGGGTCCTGATGTCATCTGAGGCTGTTTCTAGGCAGGAGATCAAGGTCATGTTGCTGTTTTAGCCCCCTCTTAGTGCAGAATCAAAGGAAAATGATGCCTGATATTCAGGAGAGGCTTGTGACAAGCCATTATCCCTGCAATTTCCCCTCAGCCGAATGGTTCTGGAGAAAACAGCATGTGCTGTTTCCACAGCAGGCAGGGTGGTGGGTTTTTCATGGGAGGGGCTTGTCCACCACCTTTTTTTGGTCCTGGTTCACAGCCCAGACTCCAAGGGGGTGAGGAGGACCATGCCTACGATTCTGACTCTCCTCAGCAGAGCTTTAACCTATGGGCTCCAGCCCTGTTCCCACTCAGGTCTTGAGTAAGGAATGCTGTCATGGATCCAAGCTAAATAGATTCCAAATGATGGAATCTGCTTTTCCTGCTGGTTTCGAAGCGAGGGCGTCAGTGTGTGGCGTGTTCGGCCCCCATGGTTTGTTTGGTTCACAGACAAGGCCCAGGGCACGGAATGAGAGCGCTCCCTCGAGCTGACCCGGCCAGCACGGAGCGCAGGTGACTCACCAGCACCTGGAGATGTCGTTCCCCTCAGCAACCCCAGGCAGGAATGAGACGTCAAGGCCGCTGGTCCAGTTCTCCCTGCTGACGTCATCCCCCCACATAGTCTGAGGCTGAGAGCCGCCTGGAAGTGGGAAAGCAGGAGAGGTTTCCAGGGCATGAACACATCGTGGGTTTTCAAGGCTGAGCCAGCACGGGTCGCGAATCCCAAGACTGAAACGGGGTTCTGTGCATCCGCTGATCTGACCATTTATCTCCCAGATGAAACACAGACCTGCTTGGCAAAAAAAAAAAAAAAAGCCAGAAAAGGAAGCAAACAAAAGACCTGTCTTTTATTTTTAATGGTGTCCAGCTGACGTGTGCTGGTTTTTGTTTGTTCATACAGAGCGACCATTCTAATCCACTACCTCATGCAGGGATGCGTCAGATCATACTAGAAGGCTGTAAGCAGAACGGAGCCAGGCATGTATCACAGCGTTAATACAGAGCAAAATGAGAGCCAGCTCAGAAGAGCTGTGGCCGCAGAGTAGGGGTGTAGCCCGGTGGCTCTGAGAGCTCCCGCGTGGGATTTCTTGAGCCTGGGTTTGAGTCCTGGCTCTGTGGCTTATGGGCTCTGAGCCTCTCCAACCTTTTCTTCTTCTGCTGTGAAATGGGGTGATGGTCCCACATCTTATGTTGGTCTGACAGCTCAGCATGTCTAATACAAAGTGATAATAAATGGCAGCTCTGAGTTTGATGGTTGTCCCCCCCTTCCCGTAGCAACAGCCTGTTTGGGGGTGCTGCCCTCCATGCAGCTGTACGTATCTAATCTCCTTCCTCTTTTACATCGTTGCTCTGATACTAGTGCATAAGGGCATTTAAGTCCTTAGGAGCTTTGACCTTGAAGCCAGACCTTCGTCATCAGCTCTCCTCCCACGGGCTCGTTGTTCCATCCACCCTCTCTGAGGTCTGCTAATGTTGCTCCACCAGGAAGCCCACCCAGGGGCCACCAGTTGGATGGAGGGAGGAGTCTTTCAGGGAAAGCCTGGGCGTTCTGGGATACTGCGCTCTGCGGTCAAGTGCAGGCCTTCGTGAGGTAGAAAGGCCAGTCGGGCCAGCCAGCTCTGGCTCAACATGTTCCCTGCCAGCTGACTTTCCAAAACAGTGAGCCTGGAGTCCGTCGGGGTTCCACAACAGAGACCCTGGGCCTTCTAAACAGCAGGTTCAGGCCCAGACTGCCTGAGTTTCCTCCAGAGAGCAACAAGGTTTATTCCAAAATGAAATAGCAACAAAAGCAGACGCCCGGCCTTCCCTTGGCTAGCTTCTGTAAAGCATCCTGACCAGCAACCAATGGGAAAGAAAGTCTGAGCGCCATGGCAGAGGCAGGCCAGAATTATTCTCCCCCCTCCCTTCCTGGGTCCCAGAAATAGGGGACATTGCAAGCATAATAATAGCTAAAATTCATGGAGTGTTTTCTGAAGTGCCTACCTGGCATGATTTAAGTACTTAACATATTATTATGTTATTTAATCCTAATGATCCTGCCAGAGAAGTTCTAGTCTTGTTGGTCCCCTTTGACTGATAAGGGGACTAGGGCACAGAGCAGTTACATAACTTGTGGGAGGTCACACAGCCAGCCATGGCCAAACCCAATTCTCGAACCCAGATGGCCTAAATTAGGGGCTGCACACTTAGCCACAACCCTGTGCTGCCTCTCGTGATGGTTATAAATTCTAAAATGGTTTAATCATAAAAATAAACCATAAAAATGTGCTAAAGTGACATAGAACTACACATACACATTATTCCAATGTCCATTTCCTCGTTTTGCTGTTGTACTGTAGCTCTGTAAAGTGTGTCCAGCTAGGGGAATTAGGGGAAGGATGCACAGGACCTTTCTGTATGACTTTTGCCACTTCCTGTGAATCTATAATTATTTCAAAATTAAAGGTCCCAGTAAACAAACAAATAGGCCACTGGCAACGTTATATTGTGTTCTGATTGTATGCCAGGCACTGTGCTAAGCACTCTACAGACATTATTTTATCTCATCCTCCCAACAACCCACAGAGGTGTGAGTGCTCTTCCACCTTCAGTTACAGATGCAGAAACCGAGGCCCAGAAAACTTAAATAGGGATGGACAGTCACCAGGAAGTCATGAGGCCCTGGGGCCATCCTGCCTCCAGAGTGTGAGGGCAGAATGCACCTTTGGAAGTAGCAAGGTTTAGAGGGCGTGTGGCATGGCAGCCCTGTGTCACGCGCCACTGTGTCAGGCTGCACTGTCAAAGTCCCTGGAGGAATAGCCTCGGAACTTGTTCAGTCTGTGGCAGACCCAAGGAGCAGTCCAATCAGTTAAGTGCTATCATCTTCTTTCCTCCCCCACTGCTCCTCCCAGCAGTCCCCTTCCTTCCCGTGAAGGATGTGCCGGTCACTCGGGCTCAACAGCCCTTGGAGGGATGTCCTTGGGGCTGCATAGCAGGTGTTTCTGCTCCGATACTAGTGCATAAGGGCATGTAAGTTGCACATTCCAGTGCAAGAGTGGACTTTGGGTGCCCAGACCTAGGTTCTGATCCCCACTTGACCTCTCAACAGGTTTTTTGTTTTTTGTTTTTTTATTTTAAGAAAGTCACTTAAACTCCTAGCACTGGTTCTTTTTTTACCTTAAGAAAGTCACTTAAACTCCTAGCACTGTTTTTTAAAATTTTTATTTAATCTGCATAGTAGGAACAATGATAGTCTGTCCTTGCTTTATTACATATATCAAATGGAATAATGCACCCGGTGCATGAATGTTCCATGAGTGTTGATTTCCACGTGCTGGCTCAGCAAACGTTGGGCCCTGCTGGGTGCAGCACACAGCATTGCGTTAGCCAGTCAAAGCCTCTGCGGAGGTTTGGCACCGAGGATGCCAGGGTTTCAAGGACGACTGCAACATGGTTCTACCATCAAAGAGCCCGCCATGGGTCATGGTGCAAAAGGCAAGTTATCAGTATTTAGAGAGTATAAACTGGGAGCAGGCTACCCACTGAGCCTTGAGCTTCTTCCTCCGGATCCAGAGTCTGAATGTTGGACCCAAGCCAGGCCCCTTACTAGGATTCAAGGACACTGTTGCGATTTGGAAGAGGGAACATTATCAATCACCATGCTGGAGGGCATCAGTGAGTATCATCTTCATTTCTATCAAAGGTGTCTTGTGACAGGATACAGTCAGATTCAATTTGGTTTGAATAGGGACATGGCAAGGACTTATTTTCTATTTCTGCCCTGGGCTAAACTGCCTTGAATAATTCAGTGTTCATCTACTTCTAAACACCAAGCCTTTTTCTTTTATTTTCTTGTACTGCTCTATTCAGGGTCATGTGGCTGCTTGTTTCTCCTTGTTTCCGCTCCAAACACCCACCCACCCACACCTTTGGCTGCTACTAATGGGTGTTTGGGGGAAAAGAGAGTCAACTTTATGCACTACAAGGTGGTATCACCTGCCTGGAGTTTAGAGACAGGCTTCAGGGCAGAGGCCACACGTGGAGTCTTATGGGTATCTTTTAACCTAATACTCCTTAAAAAAAAAAAAATCTTATGCTATCATTTAAAATTTGGAGATTTCCTGATCTGGCAACAGTTGGTTAAACTGAGTAGCACCCATCCCCTCTGATGGAGCAGATGTTTTCCAGTTTGCTGTGTGCCTCTATCCCCCTAAACATCACCCATTTACCTCGCATGCCTGACCCCGCACACATCTTGTTGTCAACTCCTGACACAGATGAGGAAGGAAAACTGTCTTGAGCTGTGTAGCCGATTAAAAGCATCGGGAACTAATTGAGCCCCGCCCAGTCCTGAGACTCACCTCCTTACTGTGTGTGGGTACAGCAAGAAACAGCGGGAGCTGCTCCAAATGCATCCTCCTCCAAGGTCAGTGTTATACCTGGTCATCCTCATCAGGAAGCTAGGATTCTAGAGGAGAATTCTCTGCTCTGCACCAACACTCCAGTCATGGCAGAATTCCTAGAAAAGTGACGGGAAGATGACAAATGCTGACTCGGGGAGCTGCGGACACATGCTTGCATCTGTGGGGGCGTGGCTGGCTTGGTGGACATTTGGGTGACGTGGTACCAGACAAGGAGTCAGAAGACCTGTATGTTTCAGTCTGACTTTACCACTTGCTGACTGGGGATTTGACTTACTGGAACCTCTTGTTTTCTCATCTACAAAGTGGGGATAATGTCTAGTGTGCCCACCGACGGAGTGGATAAGAGGATCATGTTACCTGATCCTATGAAAATATGCTGTGAAGTGCAAAGTTGTGTTGAAAAATGAGGTCATATGACAGCAGGGGCGTGCTGTGGGAAAACATAGCACCTCATCTCTCTGGCAGCGTGACGATCAGGGGTCTGCAAGCTGGGGTGCTAGGACATACCCTGCCCCTGAAGAATGGTTTTTTACATTTGAAATGGCTGAAAAACAGTAAAAGATAAATAATGCTTACTGGTACATAGAATTTCTATGAAGGTCAAATGTCAGTGTCTGTGAATAAAGTTTCATTGGAACTCAGCCATGCCCCTTTGTTTATATGTTGTCTGTGGCTGCATTCCCCGTAGAATGGCAAAGTTGGGTAGTAGTGACAGAGACCAGATGGCCCCCCAAAGCATAAAATGTTTACTAGCTGACCTTTTACAGTAAAAACTTAGCAACTGCTAGGGAAGAACATGGAAGGATAGTGACTCCATCCCCTACTTCTTTTTCTTCATGTCTTTCCCCTGCCAGATGAGGTCGTATTACAAACAGGTGGTCCCAGGAATATTTTCAGATCTAAAACCACACAGACGCATCCTCCACGGCCCACAGCAGATCTGCCCTTCATGACAAAGCCAAGGATGTCTCTTAATTCAACTGCCATGGAGTGACACTCCCATTCTCCTGGCTCCAGCTAGGGGCACTTCCTGATGAAAACCACAACATTTTTTGTAAAACCAATCCCCTTTTTACCAAAAACCGCAAAAGGAGAAGAGGCTGTTCTTGTCACAATGGGCATTTCTCCAGCGTATTAACCGCCAAACGTGCCTGGTGGGCAGTTTCCTCCCCTCAGGCACAGACTGACAGGAGACAGAGCTACCCCTCAGATAAGCCTGCTAGAGAGTGTTAGGGCTGGGGTGCCTGGGGGGCTCAGTCGGTTGAGCTTCTGCCTTCCGTTCAGGTCATGATCCTAGGGTCCTGGGTTCGAGACCTGCTTTGAGCTCCCTGCTCAGGGAGGAGTCTGCTTCTCCCTCTCACTCTGCTGCTCCTTCTGCTTCTGCTCTCTCACTCATGCTCTCTCTCAAATCTTTAGTAAGTAAGTAAATAAATAAATAAATAATAAAAGAGTATTAGGACTAAACTGTGTCCCCCAAAAGATATGTTGAAATTCTAGCCCCCAGTACCTCAGTGTGACGATGTGATGTTACTTAGAAGTCAGGCTGTTGCTGATGTAATTAAGTGAGATGGAGCCCTAATAGAGTAGGGTGGGTGGCTGATCTAACACCAGCAGCGTCCTTACCAGCAGAAGGAACTTGCAGCAGAGACATGCAGGAAGAGGAGCACTGTGTGCGGTGGAGGCTGAGATTGGAGCGATGCGTCCATAAGCTGAGGAATGCCAAGGACTGGCGGCCGCGACCAGCAGCTAGCAAGAAGCGTGAAAGGACTCTGCCCCGAGAAAGCACGGCCCCGTGAACACTTTGATCTCAGACTTGTAGTCTCCAGACCTGTAAGAGAATACATTTCTGTTGCTTGAAGCCATCCCGTCCATGGTATTTGGTTACAGCAGCCCTAAGAAACTCAGCAGGCAGCCTGCTCACCCTCCATGCAGCCTTCTGATGCCTTTCAAGGCACTTGGTGTTAACCCTATTCTGCAAATGCAGCAATAGAGGCCAGCTTCAGGGAGGTTTGGGTCAGTGGCAGAGCAGGACGCAGACCCAGGCCTTCAGGTTCCCAGCTGCTTCGAGGGATGGTCTGGGGGCCTGGAGACGACTCCTGGAGGGAAGGGTGCGCTCTCCGATGGACGGCTCCTCTCCCTGCTGTTCCTCTTTCCAGGAGCTGCACTGAGCACTTCACTTCTCTCCTGGGGTCGGGGGAACTTGCTTGCATGAGCTCTCAAGTGTATAAAAGAAAATTCAGTCGGTAACTTTAAACAAAAAATAAAAAACAAACAAAACTGTTGGAGGGGTGTGTTTTGTATACACCTGTGTATTATTTACAATTGGGAAATAACGGAAGAGGAGGGAACTCTCTGTTCTCTTAGTCATCTTCCAGCGTATCCGAATAATGTGCCAAAGAGATCCTTGGGGAGAGGTCCCAAATAAGACCCCAGCATGGGGGGTGATTTAACAAGTCCTCCTGGAAAGTATAAGAACATCGATATCCTTCCTTCTTAGGCAGCACCTGCTTGCCCAAGCTCTTGCATAACAAATAAGTGAAATGCACACCAAAAGCTTTCTGAAACGCGCTTCCCTATTCTAGGAAGATTGCTTTGACGTTCCCAGGTCACAGACTTGTGAAGAAACCCGGCTTGCAAATGAGATTCTTACCACTGAAAGTCTGGCATTTTGTTCAAGACTTGTTCTTTACTGCGAGTATTTTTGACCCTGCAGACACAGGTAAAGAGTTGTATGCAGAACTCCGACCATGTACCCATTACTCAGACTCAACATCTACTGTGATCTTGCCCCACTTTCCTTATATCTCTGTCCCCACTCTTGCTGGAGAGTCTGGAAGCATAATCCCATGCACATGTCAGTGCATCCCTTCCTCCTGCAGTACCAATCTCCAAAAAAAAAAAGTGTTGCTTCTCTTGTGACCACGATATCATTGCTGTGCCTCTGCACACTTGCAGTGACGGGGGGACATCTGCTCCCCCGTTTGTGTTCAGAGATCAGGGCTAGAGTTTTTAACTGCCTGGGTGGAAATGGAGGCTGGGGGAAGGGGGAGGGATAAGGGCATCAGGGATGGGCAAGAGGCTGGGATTGGGATCCAGGGAAGAAAATTTGAGGAAGTCCGCTGGGACTGTGAGGGACTTTCAGAAAGTCAGCAAGGCTGAGCCCACCTGGATTGTTCTGGGCCAGCTGATTCTTTCCCCCGGGGATGTGGGGACTCACGTTTCTCCATGGAGTTCTGCCAGCATTGGCTGGCTCTCCTGAGGGCTGCTGCCTCCTGGACACCCGAGAGTTAGATGCCCAGCCTCAGCTCTGGAAGGCTCGGCACTCACGACATATGGCTGGCAGTGCCCCGAAGCGCGTTTCCTGCTTGCTGCCAATAAAGAGAATTGTTTCTCTCCCTGAGC
>RCUC01125597.1:0-30577 GCA_003697995.1 Taxidea taxus jeffersonii | reverse complement strand
CCTATGTTGACCTGTGGTAGATTCACAGCACAAAGAGTAAGAAATGAACCTTTGTTGTTTTAAACCGTTAAATGCTGGGACTATTGCAGCAGACGTGGCCCACCTGGGCACAGCCCTCCGCCACATACACATGCCTTTCCCACATCCCACCACCTCATTCGATCCTCTGGAAAGCGCTGTGAGGTAGAACCATTACCCCAATTTTCCAGATGATGAAGCTGGGCTCCCAGAAGGCAAGCGTTCAGGGCCAGGACAATCCGGGACAGAGCCGAGAATCCAACACAAGCCCCAGGACTCCCGCCACCCGCCCTGGTATGACGCCTGATGGCGAGCAAATGCGGACGGACGTAATAAGAATGGGAATACCGGCCAGCACGGCCCGCTCATCACCATCACGCGGCTGTCACGGGGCTGAGTCTTTCTTGGCACCATGAGCACGCATGTCCAGCACAGCGAGTTCCAGGAAGAGCGAAGGTCAGTAAGAAACGATGGGTACAGTGTCTTAGAGAGGACAAGCATCGGAAATACCGCCTCGGGAAGGCTCTCTTGCTGTTAGTCGTCACGCCACGCTCATTAGAGTACCCCACCAAGTCCCTCACCACCGCACCCCAGCACTGGCGCTCTCACTCTTGTACCAAACCCCCCTCCGCTCACAGGGACCTGCCCCACTCCCCCAGTCACTCGGGGCCCTCTGTGCCGAGTGGGAAACTAAGTTGGGAGTGGGCCATGCCACCCACACGCCACTTCCCACGCTAACCTGCTCTCCCTGCGTGGGTCCAGCGGCCAGGTTCCAGAGCCACCGGGCCGGCTGGTCCGGGAGGTGCCTGGACGCTGGCAGTCTTCACTACGCCTCAGATCACATCCTGTAATTGGCAGTCGGTTCTACCCAGCCTACCGCCCTTCCATCCATCCTTCACTGCTAACTTTGAAGGGATCAAAGGAGCCCTGTGTATTTTCCTAATCTCCCTAATCCTCCTAACTATCCCTGTGAGGATGCAGGTCTCATCACCACCAGGTTTCAGATGAAACGAAGGCCCAGAAAGTTTTAGTGACAGGCCCAAGGTCACCCCTGTGAGCTGGTGGCAGAGACGGGAACAGAACTCAGGCCGGCGGATCTCCCGGGGCCAGCGGTCTCCATCAGCCCCTGCCATCTTACTGAACTCCCCCCCGCAGTTTTAATTGAATATCATGTTCTTCGCTTCCTGCCCTAAACAGGCCAGCAGCTGCCACTCACCCTCCTGGGGCCGGCTGGCGGGACTTCAGTGGGGGGTGAAGTTATCCTGGGATATAAAGTGGGCAAAGCGTTTCAGGATAAAAGGGCCCATCCAAACGGAAGATAGTCACAAAGGTATAAAAGGGATGCCTCAACTTTACCGCTTTCCCTGACCTTCAAATGACACCGTGTGGTGTCGGGCACGGGGCTAGGAGGGAAATCTGCGTGGGAGGGTGAGAACGGGGGTCAGGAGGAGGGGATCCTGCAGAGGAAAAATAGATATGTGTGTAGTTGGATGAAAACGTCTTCACATGGGAAAAAAAAAAACAAAACAGAGCAGGATCATTGGTGAGAAGCCAACGTATGGCGCTGCTAGACCACCCAGGGCTCATCTTCTTTTCTTGAGGATGATACTATAGGGTTTCAGGAGGATTAAAAGGAGGAGGATTGTAATCCCCTGCACCCTGTTCCAGCCACTGGATGGTCTCTACACCACGGGCTCTAAAACTTGGGGTGTATCAGAATGGCCTGGCCAGCCAGGGAGAGGCATGGGTTTCTGCCTTGTCCTGGGGGGTGTGGCTAACTTGAAGGGAAGGCCCGTGGCCGTGCCCCTGCCCCCACCCCCATGCCCTTGGGTAAGGTCCTGTGCCCTGGAGGACAGAGGAGCCCGCCTGCAAGCAGAGGGCCTGAAGTCTGCCTTGCACTCGAGGCAGCCGGCTCCCCCATCTGCATTTGCAGGCAGCTCCCAGTGAGGCTCCTGGTCACACTCCAGAGCACGGAGGACCCACGAGGAGAGGGGACTCTTGCCCTTGGAAACCTGAGCAGTTTGGTCCAGGCCAGGAGGAAATTGAAAAACTTCCCAACCAAAACGTTTACTTCCCGAAGAGATAAAAAGCAGCTCAGGGTCATAAATCCGTGCCAACACCCAGGACCCAGAGGTCAGGCCCAAGGCCCAAAAGGGGATCAATGTGCCCTGAGAATGAGGAATGCAAGGGGCGAGATCCTCGGCCATCAGGATGCACAGCTCTTCCACAAACGCTCAGGTCACAGGAGCCCAAAGCGAGCCAGCAGACTCCTCGTGGGGAGCAGAGGCTCCGGACTTCTGGCCGTTCTCACACAGCAAGGCACCAGGGTCTCAGGGATCTGGGCCACCCGGAACCCCTAGTCTGCCACGACCTCTCTGTGTTTTGCAAAGTGGCATTTTTCCCGGAACCCAGTTTAGGCAAGTTCACCGAAAAGGAAGCGAATCATCAGGGAAGACGGTGCAAACAACCAGCAGCCTCTGTTTTCTAAACCAAGAACCTGAGCTGAACCAGGAGGCTGGCAGACCAGGTGCCCAGCGCCCAGCCCCAGAGGGGGCTGTCTTCCTGACTGTGTCCCATATTGGGCAAATGGGCCCCTGAGAAGGCATGCCTAATTACCCTCAGGAAACTATGAAGCGTTCGGGAAATCGTGAATTATGACTGCCATGGCAAGGACTGAATTATGACTCAGGATGCCTTTGACTGGGAACTTCCATCTGTAAGGACTTCTTATTTTAACACCAACATCCCTGCTCTGGGTAGGATTACCCGTGCTCCCTCTCCCCTTCAGGGCTCCCCACGGTTATGAAAATCTGCAGAAAAGCAGAAAAGAGAATCAAGGAAATGCTTTATGCTTTTCTCACCAAACCCTTACGATTTGAGTATCACAGAGGCTGGTAGGAAGGAGGTCATTTCCAAAGGCAAAAGGTGGCCTGTGGATCCTAAAACGTCTTTATTTCTGTATTTCGATCATTTTCCACCACTAGAAAATGAGGTGGTAGATAATCAGCCTCTAAAGTGAAGGGGAGAAGCTAATGTGAACTTAAAATATGGCTTGCTGGGGCGCCTGGGTGGCTCAGTGGGTTAAAGCCTCTGCCTTCGACTCAGGTCATGATCCCAGGGTCCTGGGATCGAGCCCCACATCGGGCTCTCTGGTCAGCAGGGAGCCTGCTTCCTCCTCTCTCTGCCTGCCTCTCTGCCTACTTGTGATCTCTGTCTGTCAAATAAATAAATAAATAAAATCTTTAAAAAAAAAATATGGCTTGCTTCCCACCATAATGCGAGAAGGCCTTGCACCTTCCTGAGCCTCATTGTTTTCTCTCCATCATACAGTTGTCATTCTACCCAGTAAGCAAATCAGGACTCCTAGCTGCTTCCCCAGGGCCTTGAGCTTCACCTTAGAAAGGTACAGAGAGCTGAGCAAAGTATCAATGCGTGATTGCCTGCAGTAAAATCAGGAACTCAATTTAAGAGCCTAGCAAGTTCAAAGGGCAAGCCTCCCCCAAAGAAAACAGTAAACATTTAGACACATCAGTATTCAACAAAGAGTTGATTCTCTTCCAGAGCCACCATCACAAAAGGCCATCTCACATCTCTGAAATGGGGTAAGAAATAAAACAGAAGTCAGAATAAGGAGAGGCCAATGATCTAGGCATGGCCAGCCCTGATTCTGTCCCAGCACTAACTAGTTCACCATCTTGTGCAAGACATCCGTCCCTCTGGCCCTTGCTTGCATTGTTTATGTTTGCTTCTTCATTGTAAAAACCACGTAACATAAACTTGCCCTCTTAACAGTTTTTAAGTGTAAGCACAGGACTGTTAAACCTTGTGCCATGTGCAGCATTGTATTACGGATTCTAGAACTTCACCTTATGTTAATGAAACTATATCCACTGGACAACAGCTCTGTGTTTTCCCTGCCCCTGGCCACAGGCAATCACCATGTTACTTTCAGTTCCAATCAATGGGATTGCTTTAGATGCCTCTTATAAGTGGAGTCATGCAGTCTTTCTGTGATTGGCTTACTTCCGTTAACATAATTTCCTCAGGTTTTATCCATGTCATTGCACGTGCCAAGATTTCCTTCTTTGAGGCTGAAGAATATCCCACGGCAGGTTTATACCACATTTTCTTTATCCATTCATCTGCCGATGGGTACTTAGGATGCTTCCCAATCTTGGCTACTGTGAATAATGTTGCAATGAACATGAGTGTACAACTCTCTCTTAGAGATCCTGTTTTCAATTCTTTTGGATATATACTCAGAAGTGAAATTGCTGGGTCATAGGTAGTTCTATTTTTAACTTTTTGAGAAACACTATGCCCCTTTTCATAACAGCTGCATCATTTTGTAATCCCGCCAACAGTTTACAAGAGTTCCAATTTCTCCACATCCTCATCAACACTTGTTATTTTCTGTTCTGTTCTTTCTTTTTTTTAATAGTGGCCATTTAACAGGTGTGAAATGATATCTTATTGTGGTTTTTATTTGCATTTGCATTTACCAGATGATTAGTGATAGTGAGCGTCTTTTCATTAATTCTTTGGCCATTTGCCTATCTTCTTTGGTTAAAATCTATTCAAGACCTTTGCCCATTTAATTACGTTATCTGTTTTTTCTTTTTTTTTAACTTGGCTTGAGTTTGTTTTTTTTTTAAAGATTTTATTTATTCATTTGACAGACAGAGATCACAAGTAGGCAGAGAAGCAGGCAGAGAGAGAGCAGGAAGCAGGCTCCCCGCCAAGTAAAGAGCCCGATGCGAGGCTTGATCCCAGGACCCTGGGATCATGACCTGAGCTGAAAGCAGAGGCTTAACACACTGAGCCAGCCAGGTGCCCCAGGAGTTTTTTTTTAATATACTCTGAATATTAGTCCCTCATCCAATATAAAGTTTGCAAATATTTTCTCCCATTCTGTAGGTTGCCTTTTTATTCCATTGATTATTTCCTTTGCTGTGCAGAAATTTTTAAGTTTGTAACCTATATTTTGGTGTCATATCCAAGAAATCATTGCCTATTCCAATGTCATGAAGATATTCTCTGTTTTTTGGGGGGGGAATTTTATAGTTTCAGGTTTTACATGTAGGTCTTTAATCCATTTTGAGTTAGTTTTTGTATATGGTATACGATAAGGGTCCATTTTCATTCTTTTGCCTGTGGATATCCAGTTTTCCCAATGCCATTTGTTGAAGAGAATTGCCTTTCCCTATTGTGTAGACTCAGTATCCTTGTCAAAGACCATCTGATCATTTATGTGAGGATTTACTTATTATCTCTCTATTCAGTTCCAATAGGTCTATGTTTCTTCATGCCAGTACCATACTGTTTTGATCACTATAGCTTTGTAATACATTTCAAAATCAAAGTACAAGGCCTCTAGTTTTGTTCTTTTGTCTCAACATTGTTTTGGTCATTTGGGGGTCCTTTGAGATGCTGTATATATTTTGCAACTTTTTTTCCTCTTTATGGAAAAAATGCCATTTTGATAGGGATTTTGACAGGGATGGCACTGAGTATGTTTATGGTTTTGGGAAGTATGGATATTTTAATAATATTAAGTCTTCCAGTCCATGAACATGAGCTCTCTTCCTACTTACCTGTGTCTTCTTTAATTTCTTTTATCAGTATTTTATAGTTTTTAGTGTACAAGTCTTTCACCTCCTTGGTTAAGTTTTTTTCCAAAGTATTTTATTCTTTTTGATGCTATTATAAATAGGATTTTTCCCCCTTAATTCCCTTTTTGAATTATTCACTGTTGATACATAGACACAAAATGGACTTTTTAGTGCTGGTTTGTATCCTACAACTCTACTGAATCCATTTATTTGTTCTAACAGTTTCTTTTTGTGTGTGTGTGGTGTCTTTAGGGTTTTCTGTATATAAGATCATGTCATCTGCAAACAGAAATAATTTTACTTCTTCCTTCCTGATATGAATGTCTTCTTTTTCTTGCCTAATTGCTCTGGCCAGGACATCCTTTGTATTTCCATGATATCACTTGTAATGTCTCCTCTTTCATCTCTGATTTTAGTTATTTGTCATCATGTTAAAAGGTCATTGTTGAGTTAGGTTATTTCTTTTTTTTTAAAAATATTTTATTTATTTATTTGACAGAGAGAGATCACAAGTAGGCAGAGAGGCAGGTAGAGAGAGAGGAGGAAGCAGGCTCCCCGCTGAGCAGAGAGCCTGATTCGGGGCTCGATCCCAGGACCTTGGGATCATGACCTGAGCTGAAGGTAGAGGCTTTAACCCACTGAGCCACCCAGGCACCCCGAGTTAGGTTATTTCTAAGGCCTTTCTATTTCTCAAATTCTTTGGCACCTCAAAGGAACATTTAAAAATGTACTACAAAATACTTAAGAGATACAAAATGACATAAAAAATGATACAATGAATACTTACTTGACTTAAAAGATGAAAGTTATCAGTGTAATAGACAACCTTCTGTGTATTCTCCCCCGAGTGTGCTCTCTATTCCAGAAAAATACACCATCCTAAATTTTGTGCTTTTCATTCCAAGCATTTCTTTATACTTTTATCATACACATATATATATATGGAACATTATGTGGCATTTTTGCCTGCTTTTAACCCTGCATCAATAGTGTCATACCGTATTTATTAGTCTACAAGTGACTTTTGTTCTCTTAGCATTTTGTTTGCGACCTTAATCCATGTTGATGCATGTAAAACTTGGTCATTTTCAGCCCTGTCTCGCAATGATTATATGAAGAGGCCACTATTTATTTATGCACTGCTGATGGACATTAGGTCGTTTCCATTGGTTTTATTTTGTTTTGTTTTGTTTTAAAACAATGCACTCATGTTATACTTGCCAAAATAGTGGTCTATTTGGGGCTTAGGGAATGCACATCTTCACCTTGACTAAATAATACCCAATTTTTTTTTTCTAAACTACTTGAACTGATGTATGTATGCCCTGCAGGGCACAAGATTTCCCATCGTGCAACATTCATATTATCACTTTGTAACGTCAAGCATTTTATGACCAATGTGACGGACATAAAATGGTAGCCTGTTGTAGTTTCACTTGCATTTTACCGATAATCATCCCGATAGTTCATTTTGCCATATGTTTAGCAGCCATTCATGTTCCTCCTCGGTGAATTGCTTCTTCATGTTTTTTGCCTACCTTTGATTTTCAACGTGAATGGACTCCATTTACTCCCTACTCCAGGAAATTCATGAATTGCATAACCAGATCTCACCATTGTGCAATGCATTCTTGAAGAATTTCTAGCATAGCTCCCACTTGTGCCACAAGAATTTGTAGATGAGCATCATCTTTCCTTAGTTGCAGTCAATGTATCCACCATATTTTCTGCACACCAGTGAGGGCAGGTGGAGAATGAGTCTCCTTTTAGAGAACTGAAACTCGGGGTCCTCACGGCCCTTGTTGCTGAGCTGATGCTGATCCTATCCAGATGGCCACCTGCATCACTTGATCTGGGGAGGCCCAAGCACGCACTGGAGGAAGGTTACACACACTAATTCTGCACAGCAAGAGTCATAGAGTTGGGGCTTATGCTCTAATACCTAGAATTTCCTGGGTTTTATGAAGAAATGTGTATTCCTGGTATTTTTCACAGTTGCAAAATGCTAACATTTACTTAAAGACATGTCACAAGTGAAGCCAAAAGAAACATGCCCAAGGGTGAATTGGGGATTTCTCTCCCTGCAACTCTGGAGCAGAGTGTTCACCAAAGAAGGGTCAGCAGTGAGGAGGCAAAAAGCCTACTGCATGAATTTTGGTTTAACTCTTCTTATGGAAAACTAACTTTGTCCACCAGGCTTTAAACAAGTCAGGACAGAAGAGGTGCTGGGCACACAAGATAAACTGACCTCAGTTTGAGAATCTGTCTAGTCTCTGATTTGTGTGAATTATTGCTATTGTCACTTCCAATTGCTGTCCCAGCTACAGTTGGGTGGGCTGGTGTGCCAAGTGTAACGGTAATGTAGACTAGCATGTCTACCATGGATACATTCCCACCAGAGAAGACCAAGTGCTCATTGACGGAGCCCAGAGTAAAAATATAGAAGTTGTAGCTTTGACATTGAGACACAGTTCATAGGACATTCAAGAGGCAGAGAGGAAAGGGTTTTATTTTTCACAGTCCCCATGCCCCCTCCAAAAATATAGGCACACACACACACACACACACACACACACACATATGTGCACGTGCACGCGCGAGCGCCAATTCAGAAAAGCACAGCTAGCTCATGCAGCCCCCATTCTGCTGAGTTCAGTTTTGTCCTATTTCTACTTCTCAGTAGCAAGAAAAGCCAAAAGTCAGGGGAATGAAGACCGATAACAACAAAAAGCAAGAAAAATTCTATCAGGACTAAAATTCATAACAGGATGAACAGACATGTTTACCAGAAAATCACAAAGCAAACCAATATGCCATCAACATGTTAGTCAAGTAATGCATAATTACAGAGTACAAGGTGTCCAGCATCTTCTGGATTGGAAGGCTCCTGTGGCTTCCCTAGGGCTGATGAGAGTAAGTATGTAGGAACAGCCCACACTTGGATGGCTGTTTCGGTTTTCAATCAGCATCTTACACACAGCCAACAAAAGAAATATAGGAACACAGAGCTAAATAGAGACTAAACAGAAGACCATGTAAGCCTTGGGCAAAGAGAATCTTGGAAATATATGAACCTTGACTAATCGGTCCAACTGCAAATATTTATCTAGGACTCGGGATACACGGTCAATGTCTATGTCCTATCAATAGTAGAATAGCATCTCTCCCTCTGTGCTTCAGTTTTCTCAGCTGTAAATTGGGGATAATAATAGCACCTACCTTGAAGGACTGTGGTTTTCAAATGAAGTTAAATGAAGTAACACATTTAAAGGGTGTAGTAGAGTTCCTGGTGTGGTGATCAGGCAGTCAGGATTAAGGAAGGGGACAAATCATAAGCACATAGAAACTGAACAACAATAAAGACATCAATACAAGGGATGTCACATGCACTGCATTATTAATTGCCAAACAAGTGCTTCTCACCCCTGAATGTCAAAACTGAGGGCACAGAGCTAAGAGACAGCCAAAAGGAGTTCGGTTTCTCTCGCTAGCCAAGCACCTGCCTTTTGCACGTGTCTGAGAAGCTGCAAACTGGGTTCCTCTAGAGACACCATGAATTGGGATGGGCTTTTGGGGAGAAAAAACTCAGAACTACCCCTTAGCATGGAGGCAGTGCCGCAGAGTGCCAGAGAGCACAGCTATGGTGCCAGACTGCCCAAGTTCAAAGCCCAGCACTGGCATTTACTATTCATAGGCTCCTGGGAAAGTTATTTAGCTTCTGAGCCTCAGTTTTCTTGTATGTAAATGAAAAATGATAATATCATCTACTTCATAGGCTGGCATGAAGATTAAATGAAAGAGTTCACATTATGCTTGTAATAAAATACTTGTCACGGACAAATAACATTTCTCATCTAAACTGAATGCTAAACCAGCTGCTTCATCAAGATCTCCTAGGAAAGAAATTCCATAACCTGCCCCTGTTCAAAACTTCCTCCTATGAGGAAATCCTCCCTTTATAAAGTTTATATAATTGGAGAGGGCCATTAAAAATTTTTATAAACCGACTCATTCTACAGATGAGGAAATTGAAGCCTGAGAAGTTTAAGCAACTTGCCTAAAGTTATCCAGATGGTTAGTGGCAGAGCTGGGGCTGGCTCCCAGTCCTCCTGACACCCGGATCCACACTCGTCCCACAAAGGCTGCATTTATTGCTTCCGTCTCCAGGCCCTCCCCTCCTTCCAAACTCAAGGCGGAGCATTCCATGCCCTCCAAGGTCTGGCTGTCCTCTCCCTGGTGGGGCACCCAATGCATAACATCCCTCTTCCCCGCATGGGCTCTGGGAAAATTGTGAAATAAAACAAGGATGCAAACAGAGCCGAAACACCCCCTTTAGTACTGATAAAGGCTACATTGGAGAATATAGCTTAGTCGGAGAGCCAGCAGGCCTGCCAACTGACCTCCCAGCCCCCATTAGGCAGCCTCCCACACACAGCCCCAGGCACGTGGACTGGAGCACAGAGGAGCAGATTTCCATAAGGCAGACAATTCTGATCCCAAAAGGAAGAAGGAGGACAGGGCTGAGTGGAACATGCTCAAGTATTCTTGTGCAATGCACCAATCTGAGAAGTCACTGTACCTCCCTAAGCGTGGACAGAAGTGGGGAGCATGGGTAGGGAAAATCTCCTTTTGTAGAAACCAAGAGTGAGAAGAGACTTATTTTTCTAGTTGCACCTCTTTCCAACTGTCCTTCCATTGTTCCCTACTCTGGTGCTAAAAGCCATTTGTAGGCTTCTGGCCCCTACTCATGGCTCCTGTTGTATAGAAGGTCATGTGTGAACTGAGTCTTGAAAGACAGGAGGGCACTGGACACTAGGGGACCCAGAGAACACGGGCGATCTGGAGTAATGTGCTTGACAGATTGCCTAAAATAACCAAAAGTGGAGACATTCTGGGCTTATGGGATCGGAGGCTGCATAGTCCTTTGGGGACCTGACGCCTGGTCAATGTCAGATGTGGTTAGAATGGATTCTGAAACTTGATTTTATTGTTGCCTACCACCCCGTAGCCAGGTTGTGTAGGAAGAAGACAAGAAGATCCGCCTGTCCCTAACTGTTGGAGGTGACCAATATTTAGTGTTAGGTTTCATACATCGCCAATGGCCAGAATGGCTTCAGGCTCTTTTGTAACAGTCCTTAACAATTCTTGCCATTCCTAAAGATCCCCTTCATTTTTTTCACCTTTTTGCTTCCTTTTCCATCCCCAGTTCTGTCAAATGACATCCAGTAAAAGGAATGGACACCAAGAATGTTAACAACTGAGCACTTGCTCTATGCCCTTAACATGCATTACTTCATTTAATCTACATTTATAATAATGTAGGTATCATTATCCCATTTAGTACAAGTCAAAACTCAGAGGGGTTAAGAAAGCACCCCAACATCACACAGCTAGTAAATGATAAGGCTGTGATTTTTTTTTTAAAGATTTTATTTATTTATTTGACAGAGAGAGATCACAAGTAGGCAGAGAGGCAGGCAGAGAGAGAGAGGAGGAAGCAGGCTCTCCGAGGAGCAGACAGTCCGATGTGGGGCTCGATCCTAGGACCCCGGGATCATGACCTGAGCCGAAGGCAGAGGCTTAACCCACTGAGCCACCCAGGCGCCCCAAGGCTGTGATTTCAAAAGCTTGGAATTAAGAACTCATGCTTTTTTCAGCAGACAACTTCACACACTATTTTGAAAGAAGCTAATAACTGTCAGCACCTTCATGCTCTTACACCAGATGGCTTCACCACAGGTATTTCAAAAAATTGAAAAACAATCATAATGGCCTGTGATCACCTTCCCCTTCTAAGCCCATCCTTCTGCTGAGAACAGGGAGAACTCTTTTTCCCTGTGGCAGAGAAGTTAGCTTCTGCTCTCCAACTGGTCTCCAGCAAACCTTACCTATAGCTAGACCACAATGGAGTGACAGGAAAGAAGACATACATGGATCTGTATGGTGTCAAGAACCAGCTGAGGCCCACATGGATATGATTTATTTGATTACTTTGAACCATTATCACCTCCAAAGCCAATGCACGAATGGCCCTCCTATTTGCACAGACCGCTTCCTGCTGGCCTTTGATGACTTCTTTGCTATGTTGTCCCTTCATCTTACCTAGAATGTGGCCTGATTTCCCCTGGATCAGGCGGTGTTGTTTACCATTAGCCTGAAGACCTTGTGACTATTCCTGAAACACAGGTTAGGCCTCCAAGAAATTTCTCTGGTGCTTTCCTTTTATCCTGTTATAGACACTTCTCTAAAAGGACATGTGCTATCAGAATCCTACTTGCTCAGTGTCCTCTGTCTCTGGCTTACAGACCACTCACTGGAATACAGTGCATTCCATTCTGGGCATCACAGAGTGAGTTCAGAGGACAGTGATTCTGATAAGGAAAATTCAGGAGGTCAAGCATATGATGCTAGTTCAACGACGACAGAGGGAAAGTCAAGACAGAGAATTAAGTTCCCAATTTGAGGCCCTTATTGTTCCTTAAACATAGCTATGACAGTTAAAATGTAAAAGGAGGACATTAAAAGGAAAGGCTATATTCTAAATTAAGAGAGATTTCTGTGCAATATTTAAAATGGAATGATAAAGTACTTTGCAGCTAGAAGCTAAATTTTGGAGTTCAGCTTCTGTGGAATAATAGGGAATATTAAAATATATAAATTAAATTAAATTAAATGGTATTGGATACACCACTACATTGGTCCCAGTGAAAGAGAGACTTTGTAAATTGGAAAGCAGTTCTGAAGAATTCACTCAGGACACAGCTCAGGAAGAGAAAGATCAACATGAAAGAGCTGGAAGAGAAGGGAGATAAACTGGTAAGTTCCACTATAGCGTCTCTCACTTCAGTGAAAGAAAAAGAGTGGTTGGGAGAAGCAATGTTTGAAGTAATGGCTAAGAATTTTGAAGAACTGAAGACGGTCATGACTCCTCCAATTGAAAGCACAGACTACATTTGAGCGGCGTAACCACTGGACAATGGAGCCTGAAGGAAGCAGAGAATTAGAGAGAAAAGAGCAGTTCCAAAAGGGAAATGTGATTTTTACCTCTATAATGGTTCATCTGGGCCTATCGTCTTGTTATTTTCCAAATGAATTCTATACCTTTCCTCAAATTCTACTCCACAGCCTCCCCTAGAGTCAGGCAATTTTCTTTCGCTAACCTGTTTCTTCTCCCATCTGTATCTTTTAGGAGAGCTACTTGCCATCTTCAGACTCACTCTCCCCATCACCTTTTCAGAGGAGATTAGACAGCCAACATAAACCTGACCAGCAAGGGCACCTGGGTGACTCAGTGGGTTAAAGCCTCTGCCTTGGGCTCAGGTCACGATCCCAGGGTCCTGGGATCGAGCCCGGCATCGGGTTCTCTGCTCAGCAGGGCGCCTGCTTCCCCCTCTCTCTCTGCCTGCTTCTCTGCCTACTTGTGATCTCTGTCTGTCAAATAAATAAATAAAATCTTTAAAAAAAAAACTTACCAGCAATTTCCATTTATGAAGGTGTCACTGAAAGATGTCTATTTCTGAGCCCTTTTCCCTTAATTCCCTGATGTAGAAGATAGAGCAACAGCTCTAAAATTACAACTCACAGTAGACTTTGGTT
This sequence comes from Taxidea taxus jeffersonii, assembly GCA_003697995.1. Lineage (NCBI taxonomy): Eukaryota > Metazoa > Chordata > Mammalia > Carnivora > Mustelidae > Taxidea > Taxidea taxus. The sequence goes on along the minus strand of RCUC01125597.1, from coordinate 17,351 downwards.
TTACATGGCTTTGTTATGTGTACTAACCTCATTTAATTTTTACCAAAAAAGGTAAAGCAGTCATTATCACTACCAGAGAATCAAGGATCAAGAAGGTTAGGTAAGGTGTCAAAAACCAACACCCAGCACCAAACCAAGTGCCAGGGTCTCCAATTCAAGGGACGGTTAATCACCCCGGATGGCCGAAGCCATCTGGTCTAAGAGCAAATCAAAAGAGATGGTTCTACTGTTCCAAGCTGCTTCCAGAAGAGAGATTTTTGTCTATTTCTCATTGCATCTTACCTGTCTGGCCCCCATACCCTGAGTGGGCTCTGTAGTCCCTAACCCACCCTTGCTGGCACTCAGAAGAGATATTCCCACAGAGCCATGGTTATGGTAGTGGGGAGAATTAGTAACCGCAGAGAGAAGGCATTCAGTAGATGTGTACTGCACTGAATTAGAATTATAGCTCAGGCTTGTTACAGGGCTAAGTCAACCACCAGTACGCTTGCCAGAGAAACCAACCAGTATTTTTCTATCCCCAGTGCTCACTCTGCTCTAGCTACTCTGGCCTTCATGTTGTTCCTTGAACATACCAAGTTCACTCTTGAGTCTGGAACTTTCCTCCCCCACTCTCTCACTGCTTCAGGTCGCTCTCAGATAAGGCCTTCCTGAGTTAGAATCCCAGCCCCATCCTGGCACTCCTCGTTCCCCTTCCCTAGTCTATGTCTTTCCATGGCATTTAGGATCACTCAGCCTATCATAGATTTTACTTCTCTGTGCTTCTCTGTCTCCCCTGCCCAGGGTACACACTCCTTGAGAACAAGGGTTTTTTATAGGCTTTGTTCCCTGCAGGCTCCCCAGTGCGTAGAAAAGTGCCTGCCGTATTGGAGTGCTCAAGATGTGTCTGCCAAATGAATGAAAAAATTCATTTACAATATTATTTCTGTGGACTTCCAGTTTCAAGCAACAAATTTTCACCCTGACTTTTGGAACATAAACCAGTTCATAAATACGGGTCTTCTGGAAATATTTTGTGTAATAATGAATAATAATAATGAAAATAATTATATAATGAATTAGAATTATATATAATTCTAATAATGAAATACAGAAATCATTTTTAATAAGCCCAGTCTTCCCTCAGGTCAAGTTGTGCACCATCCAAACCTTGAGATAAGTATAAGGAAGAAGCCTCATGGAGCCTCCTGGGTCAGCTTGAAGCTGTGTGGGGACAGAGCAGGTGCTTTGCTGAGTGGGAGCTGTGGTGGGAGGACTAAAACAGGAGAAGAAAGACACCAGAAGGAGAACACCAACCCAAAAGGCTGGAAACTGAGAGCCTTCAGAGTCTTGGACTACACTGGGCACTGTGGGCCAGAAAGTCACAATTATGATCCCAAGGAATCAACAAAGCAGGGAGGGGACAATTGAAGGGGAGGGGTCCAAGGGGGCACACAGGAGAATGGGAAGTCTGTGTTCCAACGAGCATCAAGGAGGAAGACAGCGGGGCCTCTGGGGTTTTCAGAGAAGGCTCATTGGAAGAGGTGGTCCTGCTGCTGACCTTGAAAGGTGGTGGGTCCACAGCCTCAGAAGAGAAGGGCAAGGCGGGTTTGTTCCCACCTGGGCCAGGAGAACTGGCGCTGCAGAAACAGAGCCCAGGATGCTATGAACACAAAGCTCTGTGCTAGCAAATCTAAAAATACCCACCCTCTATTTTTTTCTTTCCCTCTTGGTCCCTTTTCTTTCCATCCTCCTTCCTATTTTCTTCCTTCTCTGATTATCCTTTCTGGCAAGCCTTGGACACATTTGCTCATCCCACCAGGGAATCTCTTACCCGAGGGGTGGGTCAAACTCTTGCTGGACTCCCTGCTGTTCAGGTACAGGTTGGCAGCAGCTCCAAAGGCTCCCTGCCCCCCTCAACTCAGTCCTTGCAAATGCCAGTTAACAGGTGTCAGCAGTGCTGGCCTGGACTAAGAGACCCATGTCTGCATAACAACCCAACTATTTTGGCTATCCAGCCGGTGAGCATAAATATGGTGGTGTTTGAGCCCTTGGGGCCCGTGGAGTTTACAAGTATGCTGTCAAGATCTCTCCGCTGGGCTGGTGCTTGAAGTGCTGCCAAACAGCCAGGGGACTCCTGTGCTTTCATGTGTTCCCAAGCGCAGGCCGCCCTGGCTCTGGGAGCAGCCCTCTGGGGACCGCGTGTCGGTGTGAATCTCAAACAGCAAGCTGACATTCCGGTTGGGAGTGCGACAGTGCATGCTTGGGTGATGATGCCAGGGCGGCAGGTGACACGGGTCCACTGCAGGGAGGCGGGGGGAGCTGGAGTGGCTTCCAGCTACATGTCCTCAGAGCTCTGAAGGATGGCACCAGGGTCAGGGAATAGTTACAAAACAAGGTTACAAAATCCGGATGTCCTGATCAAGTTGAGACCACTGAGATGGGGCACTGGGAGCCCAGACTGCACTGGTGTTCCCCAAAAGCATCTGACTTGGGCTCATCTAGGATTAGAACACTGCAAACCAGAGAAACAGATCACTGTCAACCAGGGAAAGCACATACGCGCCATCTCTCAGAGAGACAAAGAGGAGGCATCCATGTAATGGGCCCTAGATGCCTCCCTCAGGAATTCCTTTTTGGGGGCCATCGCCTCCCCCTTCTCGTGCCCCCCCCACCCCGCCCCAGGCCTCATGCCCGCCACTGAGCTTCTAACTCAGGGTAAACATCTGAAAACAAAGTGGCTGCCAGGGAGGAGAAAAAGAGAGGCGAGGGTGGAATGGGATGGGGTGGGGCATGGCGACAGGAAGAGCTCAAAAGATTCTCAGGTTGGGCGACTACCAAGGTTGGCTCGTCCCCAGGGCAGTTTGGCCTTGGCCCTGCAGGCTGGAGCGAGCAGGTGTAACACATACTTCCGCCGCTGGGGGCAGCATATCCTCCACCTTTACCACCGCTCCTCAGGCTTTGCTTTGGGGACTCAGATCTAAGTTTGTGGGACCTTTTATAAAATTGGTTCCACTCCAGCAGAACTCTGTAATGGGGCTTGAACAAACTTTGCCACATCTGCTTTGTGGTCTGCACAGAAGGTGGGAAAAAGCCACGGTAGGAGGCCTGATCTGGGGGCTACTGAGACTAGTAAGATCTCCCCCTCAGGTTCAGCCTGGTTATGCTTTTCTGGTCACTGTTCTGGAAACTCCAAGGAGGAAAGCTTTCCTGACTTCCCCAGCTCTTTTGACCCTCATCGTAAAATTCTAGTATATTAGAGATTTTTTTAAGATTTTATTTATTTATTTGACAGATAGAGATCACAAGCAGGCAGAGAGGCAGGCAGAGACAGAGGGGGAAGCAGGCTCCCCGCTGAGCAGAGAGCCCAATGCGGGGCTCGATCCCAGGCCCCTGAGATCATGACCTGAGCCAAAGTCGAGGCTTTAACCTACTGAGCCACCCAGGTGCCCCTATTATAGATTTTTACATTCATGGGGACCAACGTCTGGAGAGAGGCAGATCAAGATCACACAAGATCACATACTTTCCCTTGGTCCCTGATCACCTTTCTGCTACAATATTCCTTGTACATAGCCCATTAACATATTGAGACGATAAAGTACAGTAAATATGCATCCTTGGGAATATTTCCTCTTCCTTGAGGTAGACTGTGAACTCTCTGCAAGCAGGGATGGCCTTTATTCCTTCACTCCCTGGTCCTAATTTAACTTATAGCTTCTGGGCAATGCTACTCCAGGTGCTCCTGGCCCCTGATGATTTGAGGGGAAAACAGAGAGTCTGCAGAGCCCTGAATTACCCCGAGAAATGTGAGAATGAGTCTAACAAGAATTCCAAAGATAATGTAGAGTCCTTCCCCTCAACTCTCAGGATCTGGAGTACTCATCGACCTCCAAGCAAAAGCCAGATGCCTGTAGAGGGGTAAGAGGAAGCTTTCAAAAAGATGAGGTCAGTTGTCCCAAAAAGAAACCTTATTGAATGAGGACAGAAAACAAATAATTTCACCCAGTGTGAGAATATAATTTATTTCTCTGCTCCATGGTGGCCAGAGGCCACTGGGCCATAGACTCTGAAGGCCAGGTAGGTTTGAGGTTATCGATGGGTTCATTTTTATTGTACAATCAGTGTCTGGCCCCGAGATGGCCCAAGAGGAATGTCAGAGCCTCAAATCTTTGCCCATTTTGGGGAAGGCCACTCTGGGCAGACATTTTGCTGATCATAATCACTTTTATATGTAACTGGACCTTAATTCATTTGGTAGTTTGAGCTACGGAAGGGCGGCACAGATTAGAGAGCTATGTCTGTAACTGACGAAATCTGCGCCTGGCATGCATTTGTGGGGAAATTAAAAATAAAATGAGGCTCATCTGAAAAATGCCTGGACTGGAATTAGCCATCTCCTGACCGGTCACGCATGGAACTTTGTCGGAGATGACCAGGACAGAAAAGTGAGACCGGGGCACAAATTGGGCTGCCCTGCCCGCCAGGCTCCTGGGAGCCTGTCATAATTTATAATGGATTATCTTAGGAAATAGATGAGGATGGCTTGTGTTCAGGAGCCAGGAAGGACTACTTTGGTTTAAAAGAAAAAAAAAAAGTTTTGAAAACATGTCTCAGAAATGCACGACCCACTGTTATTTTTTCCACAACATACTTAATGTCTTTACTGGGTTTAAATTAACTCATCTAGTCCTGTGCTATGAATATGACATTTTTGAAGGGAGTTAACACAGCCAGGCCAGGTAAATGGCTCCTCTTTCTAGCACTGCTGCTGGGGCACCTGCTTGTACTCTTTGCCATAAGGGAGCACTCCTAATGAACTGGAGTTTTCACAGTTTATACTTTGAGTTTCAAAAGCTGGGGCTTTTGAAACACACACACACACACACACACAGAGGGTATATTCTCCCTGTGACTTCTCTTTCCCCCCCATGCTGCCCTTGAGGCCCACTTCATGTGATTTCATCAAATGTAATCACTCTAGACCAACTACATTTGGTTGCACAGAGAGGAGAAAGGCCAGAAGCATTTGCTGACTTTCCTCCGGGCAGTGTGACGGGGCATGCCATAAATTCTGTTTACCCTCAGGAAGACCCTTGAAGGTACTATCATTCTGCTAATTTTATTGATGAGGCCGCTGAGACATGGAGAGATTATATGACTGCCTTGGCATATACCATCCAGTAAGTGGCCCAGCGGGGCTTTGAACCCAGAGTGCAGAGTACCAGCCTGGGCCTCTACCCCCCAGTCAAGTCAAGGCGAAGTCAGAATCCTGCAGAAACTGGGCAGGACCGGTAACGTCAGAAGAATTTCGAAGCAGCAGCCAGCTCTACCACAATCCTTAGCTCACCTAATCTGGCCCTCAAATGCAGCCTCCTTTTTCTGGAACAACTAGGGAAAAAAATGCACTTTCAACTTAGAAAAGTAGTATCAATAGAATAACTCACTTTCCATTGTCAGCCCGGCTTTTCCGCCTCAGTATTAAGTATAATGGGATGTTTTATAAGGATGACAGAGACAGACACTGAAAGGCAGGCTTGTGCATGGAGCTCCTTGGAAAGCTTAGTCATTAGAGGCTGACATTATTCTTTAATAATAGCCATATTATTTTTTTAAAGATTTTATTTGTTTATTTGACAGACAGAGATCACAAATAGGCAGAGAGGCAGGCAGAGAGAGAGGAGGAAGCAGGCTCCCCACTGAGCAGAGAGCCCGATGCGGGGCTCGATCCCAGGACCCTGGGATCATGACCTGAGCCAAAGACAGAGGCTTTAACCCACTGAGCCACCCAGGCGCCCCAATAACAACCATCTTTTGAGTGCATGGGAATACAGGTGCACAATAAGGAGCACACGTGCGTTTCAGCCATACTGTATGGCGGACACATGTGCTAGCTCTTCCTTCAGAGCTTCTGAGGAACTGCATTTCAGCCTCTGTGGAAAGAAAGGCCAAGAGGTCGTTTTGTCCAAAATGTATCCAAACACGCAGTGCTTCAGAGGTGAGGTATGAATCTTCACACTTAGATTTTGAGGGAGGTTTCAGGGTGGGAAGGAGGGACTGACAAGAAGCCTAGATGCAAAGTACAGTCACAACCTTCCCGCATGACCTGTCTGTGTCACATAGCAATGGAGAGAGAGAGAGAGTGAGAGAAAGTGTGTGTGTGGAGAGAGAGTGGGGGGCACTCACTGGGGAAAAGTTCCATGTGCTCCTCTACAACACCCTGTGTCCTCTATGGAGTAAAGGAAACAGGAGGTCATTCGCTGCTGAGAGATTTCAGAAATATGTCCCATATGTCCCTGCCTAACTTTACCCCTGCTTCACAGATGCATGGATTCTGTCACCCGGTAAAAGGAAGAAGGAACGACACCGAACGGGCAGCTACCCTGTGCCACACACCGTGCAGGCTCATTCTCCCATCTTCTTAATCCTCATTAATATCTCCTCTGAGATATTATTCTCTTTTTAGAGATGAAGAAATTGAAACTAAGACAGGTTATGTTACTTGCCAAACGTTACATAACCAGTAGGCAGCCCAAGATTCAAGTCCATGTGTGTCGGACTTTGTCCCCTGTTAAAACAGGACTGCCCGTGCAAGAGGTGGCACGTGGGACGCTATCAGTCATGTACATCGTAGCCTAATGAATTGACCCTACCCTTTCCTGAGAGAAAGTTTTGCTTTAAAAGCCTAAAGGTCTTAGATTCCACAAAGCAGAAGAAAGTACAGAAGAGAGGACGGTGATGACAAAGATGCCGATCAGTCACTTGCCAGTTTTGCCCAGCCCTCGGTTCCCTGGCGATCTTAACGAGCAGGTGAAAGGGGGAAGGGAAGATGTGTCATCTAAGGTCTTCTTAGACTCTCATTTCTGGAAAGATGGTGCAGAATGGAAATGCTGCTAGGGCTCCAGGAGCAGCAATGTTGAGACTGGAGATGGGGCCTGTTGGTGATTGCACGCAGCACAATTCCAGGCACAAAACTGGCCACCCTATGCATGCCACAGAGTGTGGCCCAGGGGCTGCAGGGCCTCCAGGCTGACGGGCTCTGGGAATGGCTCCTCCTGGTCCCGCTCCTCAAGCCAGCCTGCTCAGCACCACACTCTGGGCCCGTGGGATGTGGCCCTGTGGGTTAGAGCAAAGCACTGGAACTGGCTTTCTCGTGTCTGAGCTTGCGGCCTCCAGCCTGTTACCCACCCCCCTGTTTCTTCATCTGTAAAATGAAAATCAGAAGGCCCGCTTCTCAGGGTCACTGTGAGAGTGACAGGCAGGTGGCACATACGGCGATAAGTGAGTGACAGCGGTAACTGACGCCAGGCAGCTCAAATGGGGCCCTGCGATCAGAGAGCTGTGGGGCCAGGATGACTTGAGCATCGAGGTCACTTTAAGTTACTACCCAGTGTGAACTGAGGGGTGGCGGGAAGAGCTGTCAGCTCCAAACCCCAAACTACCTTCTTTATCCAAAGCCACAACATCTGAAACTCCACATTCAGGATATGTCCCTTTGGCCACTGCCCCAAACATCCCTTTCCTAATTCCTTTGATGGGCAACACATTAAATCTACCAATTAATTAAAGCTACCAATGCCAACTACCCACTGGGACGGTCGGGGTATAATAGTAAATGCTCATGCCAAGAACCCACCCTAGACCCCCCCCACCCCCGCAAATTAGAACCTCTGGGAGGGGCCCAGGCATTAAAGATATACTTGCCAAGTCTTTCTAAGTTGCCAAATGCATAGCCACGGTTGACAAGCCCTGTATTATACTATTTCACTCTGAAGAATATAAGCCCAGGGAGTCCAAGGAATACAGCACAGTGTCCTCAAAGCTTACCACTGCACTTGGCACAAAAACGGTTACCCTACAAGTTCACTGTTGCTGTTGTTGTTGTATGAAGATAAAAGTGTTGATGGCTCTAAATGGAGTACAGTGAAAGCCAGAGGCAAGGTGAGGGACAAAGAGCTGAAAGGCACAGAGGAATAACAGGCTCTAGGTCATTAAAGAAGAGCAAGTCCCATTTCTAAGGAAATCAGCTGCTTGTTACTCTAATATTTCTGACAGCAAAAGACAGACCTCTTGCAAGGGACAGATAGTACATGAGGACTGGGGGAGAAAAAAAGAAAAGAAACGCTTTTTCAAGTTCTTAGAAGTAACAGAATACAAAGAGATAAATTTTTCAATTAAATATATCCACAGGTCCTGTTGGCAGTTGGAAGAAATAGAAAACTACATATTCTGGAAATCAGAGGGCTCTGGGCTTCAAATCTCACGCCTCCCACCTATTAACCACATGACCTGGTAGAAGGAGGTTGGGGGGGGTTCTCTATATTTTTTAAAAGCCTCTTGGATCCTCAGTTTCTGTATCTATAAAAGCATGAATAATACGACAGATTGCCCAAAAGGGATGAAGGATGCTGGGTGAAACCGCCAGCACGCAGTACATGACTGATACATGTAAATTCCCTCTCTCTGCTCTCTCCTTTCCTCCATTCCATCCTAACAAACCAGGAGATGCAGGACTCTGAAGAGAGCATCTTTTCAAAATGAGAAATTAGATTATGATTGCTACACTTATTTTTTAAAGTAGGCTCCATGCCCAGTGTGGGACTTGAACTCCCAACACTGAGAACAAGAGACGCATGTTCCAAGACCAGCTTCTAGGGTATAAGCAAAGCAGTTTATCTAGCGGGCACAAGGAAGGCTACTCCTCCCAGCAAATGATGGGTGAATGTACAAACTTTAGTCATTCGTGTATGTGTTTTGCCTCTAAGGTTTGAAGCTCTTTAAAGGTAAGGTTTATGCTTTCTTCTATTTTTTTGTTGCCCGTCACACTTAGCATAAGCCTACTACACAGTAAGTTTTTGATAAAGATTTCTTGATTCCAGCCCACTCAACTTTTTCTATGTTTCTATGTTTTCTATGTTTCATAGTTATTTCCATCTTCCAATTCAACACCACCATGACTCCCAAAGACAAAATAATCCTGTCTTTCAGCCCCAAACTTCAAAAAGAAAATGCTTGAAATGGTGGCCAGACTGGATTCTCTAAGATCAAACACTAAAATCTGAATACTGACATTTGGAAACCCATTGTGGCAGGCTGAATAATTGACTCCCCAAAGATGTTCATATCCTAATTCCCAGAACCTGTGAATGAAGACATTACCTCACATTTGCAGAAGTAATTCAGTTAAGGCTATTGAGATGGAGAGATTATCCTGGATTTTGGGGATAGGTCCATTGTAATCACAAGGGTCCCTTAATCGTGGAAGAGGGAGACAGAAGAGTTAGAATCAGAGTGATGTGGTGTGAGAGCAACTCAACCAGCCATTGCTGACTTTAAAGATGGAAGGAGCCATGGGCCAAGAAATACAGGCATCCTCTAGAAGCTAGGAAAGGCAAGGAAACAGATTCTTTCCTGGAGCCTCTAGAAGGAATCAGCCGGCTAACTCTTTACTTAAACCCACTGAAACTCATTTCACACTTGTGACCTCCAAAAACATAAGGTAATAAATTTGTGTTGTTTTAAGCCACTTAATTTTTGGTGCTCTGTTACAGAAACAATAGGAAACTGATATATATACCATCTTACGTGGATTTTTTTCTTGGAAACTTTTCTGATTGTACTGAACCATCAACTCTAGTTGAGAAGAATGTTTCATAAAGGATCTTCTCAACATACCACTTAGTTTTCTGAGCTACAATAATTTCCTCTTTGTCCATATATTAGTACCTATATATTAGGTATATATGTATATGTATATATATACACACACATATGCATATGTATATATATATATTAGTATCATATATTATAATCTATCTATATAACATATAACATATATTAGTACCTAATATAGATAGTATAGATAGATAATATAGATAGAAAATCACCAGAAGGTGCCATATCTAACACAGGATGTACCAGAATAGAAGTGTTCAAGTTAGAGGCTTCACAACTTATTTTTCTCTACTTGTTTTATTCTTTAAATTTGTAATTCTGCATTTTGTGCAGTGGTGATAGTTAAACAATTCATTCACTGGTACAACATGGACCATCACCAATAATAGAATGGATATTGGCCAACATGCTCTTCCAGTGCACACCAGATGAAAGACTCAATAATGAATTAAAAATTACAATATCTCCTTTTATATATGTATATGGATAAGGTCTAAAGAATTTGTCTTTGCTATTTTGTAACACCTCCCACTTCCCAATCCTCAATTAGAATCCATCATATATGGTGTGGTCTTGCATAAATTTCATTGAGAACTTCTGCTCAAACAGAATTAAAATAGCTGGGGACATGAATTCCAGAACTCTGGACCTGCCTTTCAAGAACCTTTGAAGTATAAAATGAAGACCTAAGTATTTTTTGGCAGAATTGCACAAGTCCTCTGGATAAAATAATTTTACCCAAAGGAATAAGGTAAGACTTTTCAGAAGACTCCTTAGTGAGAAGTGAAGGTACATAGATTCATCCATCAATCATACCTTAAAAGCCCCACATCCTAACTTATCAACCACCCTTACAAAAAGTCACATCACACACTTCAAACACATCTCTCCCCATAACAGTGGCATGAGAAGCTGGATCCCTGAAACAGACAGTGTGGTTTCTTGGCCACCATCCTCTCTTCTCCTTCCTTCCTTTAGTTCAGGTCTGCCCCATTTCCTTGACTCAGGGAGCAAATCTTGATGAATCTTAACTACTATAATTTCATCTCCCTTGTCAGTGATTGGTTTAGAAAGAAGCATGGATCCAATCTTGGCCAAAGTTACCTAAGGACTTGCTTGGGGGATTATGGGAAGACTTCCTTCTGAATAAAAACAGATAGGTGCGAAAGGCAGGCTCTCTTCTGCCAACATCCTACAGATATCATATAGAACTGATAAAAGTCTGGATTATCTATGCTGTAGATGTTGACTGCTGTAAAGTTAGGCTTTATTAATTTCGTATTTTCAATAAGATAGTGACTTAACTGAACTTTACTTTTGCTTTAAAAGAATTTTAGAAAACTAATTCACAGTGTAAATAACATTTTAGAAAGCATAAAGAGGTACTAAATAAAATGATGAATAAAGGATGGATTCATGATATTATATTTTGTTCATTCATTCATCTAATCAAGAATTGATAAACCCCTTTCGGCGTTGATTATAAAGCCCCATCTTTGAGGAATCAGAGAATCATATGACAAAATTGTGTCAAAATAATCTTTTTTTAAACAAAATATGCTTTCTCCTGCAATGGTGGATAAAGGCACTAATAATAGCATATCCTAATTTTATCAAGGCACTCAAAACATCTTCTAGGTGACATTTCTTTCAATATAAATTTTTATATAAAATATTCTAGAATTCAGTCATTAATTAACAATGATGATTATTAAGATTGACATCTCAATAAGTCAAAATTGATGAGATACAAACTTACTTTCCAGAGACTTCACAACATCCTATTCTGTGTGACACACTTTGAAAGTCCCTCTTTTAAGTATAAAGTGCTATTGATTATTCCTTGCTTTGGGATAATTGGACAACAGAACACTGATTAATTCACATTTCTTAGGGGATTAGAAGTGGACAAAGGAGATAAAAATTCAGCTGATCAGTTTCAGACAAATCATTAGATATGGTCCATATGTCACAGTAGTTCCATTCTTATATCCAGAAATGTTCTTGGTATTACTTTTGAACAGCTGAACTTTGGAAAGTCTGTACATCACCAGTGTCAGGGGACGCACAATGGAGTAATCATCACATGAGGACAGTCTATTACAGATTGGCACTCCTTCTGAAAAAATCAAACAGAAGGAAAGAGAGTCATGGTGGTGGGTTCATCTCTTACATATCCTTCCTGATGGGCAACTAGTTGGCATTCAAAGTCTGGGCTCCACCAACTGTCATTGGTTGCTCAGCAGAAATTTCTCACAGTGCTGTTCTCATGACACAAGCAAACAGACACTACTTTTGTTCTACTTCGCCCCCATGCCTAAAAGGCAAAAATGCCTTCTTGATGGGTTGGCTCCTGGAACTGTGCAGCCCCCACAGCTGATTTCCTTTCTGGCAAGTTGCCTCCTGGTAAACATCACTGGGATGAGCAAGAGGGTGTGTGGGTACAGAGCAATGAGACAGGGCTTTGACTATGATTATGCTTTTGGTCATCATTGTCTCCAAACTGCATATTATGAACACAGGTTGTATTAGGGATATTGAAGATGGAGAGAAAGGCTTGTGCTTTTTCTGTTCAGGGAACAGTTATCAGAGTTTACCATCTCCAAACTTCCATTGCTTTTGAGTTGGAGGAAGAAAGGATTCACAATAGAGTCTTCCTATGCTGGAAAATAGTAAGAGATTCACTTCTGGTTCAGCTGCATCATTACCCTTCCCTCTTGGCTTTCTTTTTTTTTTTTTTTTAAAATTTTATTTATTTATTTATTTGTTAGAGAGAGAGAGAGAGAGAGAGCACGAGCACAGGCAGACAGAGGCAGAGGGAGAAGCAGGCTCCCCGCCAAGCAAGGAGCCAGATATGGGACTCGATCCCAGGACGCTGGGATCACGACCCGAGCCGAAGGCAGCTGCTTAACTAACTGAGCCACCCAGGCGTCCCCCTTTTGGCTTTCTTTTACAGATCTTTTACCCATATTGGAAGATTGACACATTTCTTTATTTTAGGGCAATTCTCCTAGATGCCGGTTCTGAAGATGTGTTTTATAAGGAGGTAGAGGATGATGGATGGTGGACAGGAAGGGGAAAAAGACAAGTACAGCTGTGAGTTTAGGGAAAATTTCACAAAAGCTATTTGTGCCTGATCTTTCAGGAGAACTCTGCAGTGTAGATCAAACCTCCAAGTTTATCCCGAATTGAGGCAATGGGCCTGGGCGTTCGTTCTCTTCTGCCAGTCAGTCATTGGCCAAGAGCTCCACAGGGAGATACAAATCCATAGGTGCTCTGACTTCCAGATTCAGGCAAACAAAGGAGCAGTCTTCTGAGAGAATCACAAGTGTGAATCCATAAACAAAACACACAGAAGCCCGAGACAAGAACACCAAAATGGTGAAATGGATCAGAGGGGATCCGAGTAGAACAGGCAGCATCCCCTACTCCCCTGGTCAGAGACGCAGCATCCTTTAGCTGAAATCTGTTCTAAAGCTGTCCATGCCTATCTCAGGAAACTATCAGAATCTGGTTTTTGTGACACTCATAACAAGACCCAAACCCAATATAATCGGTACATACAAAATCTAACTTACAGTGTCTATACTTGGAAACTGATCCAACCAAAGGAATCTTGAAAACCATTGGACTTACTGGTATTTGGTTTTGCTCCTTTCTCTGTGTCCCTGATCCACCAACATCAATTCTCTCTACTTATTTTAGGGTCACTAACCCGTTAAACTCATAAATACACCCTCCTTCAAAAAGGCTTCCTGATACAGGGAGGTAGTAGCACCACCCTCTGAACTCCTACCGTTTAATGAACATTCAGAATCTGCCTGAGGTTATTCATTTTATATATACACCCACCCACACCCACACACACACACACACACACAGATATACACCCACACACATAGGTATACACCCACACATATATTAATTTTACAAATGAACTGCAAGATCCCCAGCAATGCTCAGAAACCACCTCCCCTCATGAAAAGACTTACATCTATACTACTTGCCTCAGGCAATTTTTATGAGAACATAAAGGTATTTGGGATAAAAACAAAGGGTAAAATAACTAAATAGGATAAAGTGACATGTCTATTAACTAGCCAATAGTAGTATCATTCATCCATTTGAAGTTGCTGCTTCTCTCTCCAAAGGAAAAATATGAATTGGTTAACTTTTTTTCATTTGTGTTACAAGTTGTTTTTTCTTCTAATACACAGGTTTGTTTGTATGCATTTTGGAAAAAAAAATCTAGTTGTTCATTAAATTGCTATATAGTTTTATATACTACACTTTCTCATTCCTTTGTTCCAACTCAGAGAATATGGAAATATATTTCTGTGGGATGAGGAAGGGTATATGCTCAGTTTATTTGATAAGGACTGATGAAAATGGATCCCAAATATTTCTCTTCTAGTCCAAATAACTGATGGAAAAGACCCATTGGATGGCTAGACAGTAACTGAAAGTGCTTCCTAAGTCAACCCTTACTCTGGAAATCCCAAAAAGGAAGACTTGAAGAAGCTCAGAGCTAAGAACTCTGACACTTAGAAAATCACAAGTAAAGCTGCTGTCTGAGAATGTAAACAAGGCCATTTGCAATTTAGTCACACCTAATTATTCAGCTCTTCATTCACTCACTCTCTCAACATCCACTGGGCAGCTAGTGTATGCAAAATTTGGGGTTGGGTGCTGAGCAGAACCTCAGGCTTTTTACTGCAAGTCTGAGTCATTTGTGGACCTGGGTTATTACTGAAATCAAAGAGCAATAAAAAGCACATTATACCAAGAGAACACAAAATTGAACAAAGCCACCTTTTGAAGGCCCCCTTTTAATACCAGGTTGACTGGCTCTTCCTATTCGCCCATCTGCTAATCTTTAGAAAGATTTTTCTTATTGCTGATAAGGTCAGCTGGTGATCACCCTGTTTCCCCTCTCTAGTACATAAAGGATGTCTTTGTTTTCCTCAGCATGAACTGAGAGGCAAGTCCAGGGAACAGTGAAACGAGGTGTCTTTGTGACAGTAAACTCTTTCTTTGGCCCCCATTATGGAGATCAACATGACTTAGTCACCGGTGGATGAAACCAATGATTGTTTTACTCGGCCTACCAGTCACTCACTGAGTCAGTGGGTAAACTGGGATCAGAACCCAGCCTTGTCCAACCGAGGCTGAGCGGTTCTACTATATTTATCCAGGGTCTCATGATTCTTAGTGCTTTTGCTCTGCCCTCTAATTTGCACTGCGCCTGCTATAATATCTAAACGGGAAGTTGCCAGCTAAAATGGTCATTATCCGAGAAATCTATTTAAACATGTTTATAAGGTCAAATGAAGTGGGTGGTGGATAAGCTAGACAGAAAACAACACAAGCTCTGGTTCAGCATAGCCAGTGAGGCTAAAGCAAAAAGAGAGTAACATTTAATGTCAAGCTAGCACATGGCAGGAAAAGGCAATCTAGCCAAAATTATATCTAAATGTAGGAATGAGCAATCAAAACACTCACCCAACCAATTGATTTCTATTTAAGAAGCGGAACAATGGCCTGAGCTATTTTAATTCAATGCATCAGGACTTTGAGGCAGCATCTCAATAGGGTCCCAAATCCAAACTCTGAAAAGGATCTTTATAGCCATCATGCATTTATTTCAACAAGAGGGGAGAGTTGGGATAATTAAAAATAATGTCCAGAATCAACCAAAAACAATCTTTGATGGATTTAACAATAGTGAGTACTATAGGACCACATCAAAAGTAGAAAATTGGGGGAAAATTTAATGTCTTTGGGAACCCAAGCTAGACTTCCTATACATTCAAGATTTTGAAAAATAGCTTTCAGCCCCAGCAAAACTGACATCTCACAGTTCAGAGCCAACCACCACATTATAGAACCCCCTACATTCTGCTCAACCGTCTTTGAATATCAAAGAGGAAGAAGGAAAAGGGTATGTCCTCTTCCTGTTTGCTAAGAAATAGGGATATGAGTTGGGAGGCTTCAAGTAGCAAAAGAAATGTAATATCTAAAATGTTCCCTACATGTTCTGCATGGGCATGGATGCTAACTCACAGGGATCGAGCAATTAAATAGATTCTATGCAACCAAAAGATCCCGTATGGTTTCTATTGGAAAATGTAACAATACATGGGCATCAAGTAATTAAGTCATAGAGGAGAATTAGTATTTACTTTTCACTATGAATGAAATTAATTCAATAAACTCCTGTGCATACACAGTTCACCTATAAGTATTATTTCTTCCTGGAGCTTGATGTGGTAAGGTTTGAGCTAGATCCGCATAACATCTGTTCCAGATTCCTTCTACTGTACCATAAAATTAAGCTTCCTTTGTCTCTTTCTTTCTGATCCTCTCTTCTCATTTTTCATGATTCCAGAAGTGACTTATACAGGTCATTGTTACATGAAAGAAAAGGAGAGAGAGAATATTGGAAAAGAAATTGGGGGAAAGTGGGGCAAGCAGAAAGAAAGGAGAGATTTCAGAATGATCTGAGAGGTGGGGCGGGGGAGACATCGGGAAGACAGATGAAAGTAGCTGTCATATACTGAAGCAATGGATATTCCTAGAAATGTGCTGATCAATATCACGGCCATTAGCACGTGTCGCTACCAAGCACCTGAAATGTAGCAAGTCTGAATTGCAATGTGCTGAAAGTACAAAATACACACCAGATTGTGAAGACTTTTGTACAAAGAGAAAAAAAAGATCGCCAAGTAGTAATATTTTTATATTTGATTACATTTTAAAATTGTAGTATTTGGGATGCACAGTGACACAGGTTTGAACACCACAGGTCTGAACTGGGTGGGTCACTTATATGTAGATTTGTTCTGGTAAATACAATACAGGACTGTAAACATATTTTCCCTTCCTCATATTTTTTTTTCCTCCATGATATTCTTGATACCATTTTCTTTTCTCTGGCTTCCCTAGTTGTAAGAACACAGTATAGAATACATATAACATACCAGACGTGTGCATCAACTGTTTATGTTACTGGTGTGGCTTCCAGGTAGCAGGAGGCTATTAGCAGTTAAGTTTTGTGGGAAGTCAAAAGTTGTATGTGGATTTTTGACTGTATGGGGGGGGGGGGAGTAGGTAAGTATTCCTAACCTCCAGGTTAGGAACTGTATAGCGTTCAATAAAATATATTTTTTATATATAAGGGTCAACTGTATGGCATCCAATGAAATATATTATTAAAATGAATTTCATCTGTCTTTTTAATTTTTTCATGTGGCCATTAGAAAAATTAAAATTACATATGTGGCTCGAGTTGCATTTTTATTTCACAAGTGCTGTCCTCCACCTTCAGGAGAAGTGGTTGAATGGCTTTCCACTCTCTCCACTGTCTCCACCACAACCTCCAAACTCGTAGCCCCAAATTCGAGTCCTGACACAATTATAAGCCCTTCAACAGCAGTGTCAATGCCTGAAGTTTCTTTTGGGAGGCAGGTGTTGTGTGTAGCAGCTTCTATTCCTTGGGAGGCAGGTCCACGGCTGACATGCAGGGGCCATCATGCAAGGCTGTCCTCAGACCTGCCCTGTGGACTTGTTGACTGCAGCCCCACAGGCTCCTGACTCTTCCCACTCCAGCCCCTGAGTCCCCCAGCTTTGTCTTCCTCACGACCCCCTTGTCACAGTATTTTCTCCCCCGGCTACCTTTCCGAGGATTTACCTTTTTT
>ML100564.1:55174-66812 GCA_003697995.1 Taxidea taxus jeffersonii | reverse complement strand
GAATTCTGTCTCCAGTTTGCCTTTGGACTCCCAATATAATGTTAGCCCTTCCTTACTTAAGACTATTCCAGTTGGCTGGACCCCTCTGCAAATTTTGTAGGTTGCTGGCATGTTTCATACTGGAATAAAACATTTGAAAGTCCCAAATTTTTCTGTTTTCATTGGTTTTTGGATGTGAATCCTAACACTGACTCACTGTCCTTCAGGACTCTTTCTTTCCTTGAGTACTTTGGAAATTCTGACTGTGAACTCATCTTCAGCAAAATAATATATATATAATTTATATTAACAAATAATAATTATAATTATATGTTTACATATTACATATTATGTATTATATATTATATGAATATACTTTTTTTTTTTAAAGATTTTATTTATTTATTTGTCAGAGAGAGAGAGAGAGAGAGAGAGAGAGAGAGCGAACAAGCACAGGCAGACAGAGTGGCAGGCAGAGGCAGAGGGAGAAGCAGGCTCCCTGCCGAGCAAGGAGCCCGATGCGGGACTCGATCCCAGGACGCTGGGATCATGACCTGAGCCGAAGGCAGCTGCTTAACCAACTGAGCCACCCAGGCGTCCCTATATGAATATACTTTTAATATATAAATATATATTTTATAAATATAATAATTATTATTATTACTCCTTAAACCTATAATTTCAAAATCAAAGTATCCCTGTAAGGCATTTCCCAAGTTTTTCCTTCAGAGTCTAAGTGTTTTTACTGGTTCCAAGCCAGTTTTGGCCTTAAGATTTATCCTGGGATGAAAAGTATCAATTCAACCCTCATGCTGAGGTATACCCTTAGCATTTCAATTTTTCTCAGGTGACCCTATTTCCTTCTTTGTATATGTAAGATTTAGCCAATTTTTCCCCACAAATCTTGTGTTCCAAATGTTGCACAGTTAAGTAGACAAAACTCTATATAATTTCTTCAAGAAGAAAGGAGTGGGGAAATGCAGCACACAGTTACCGGGGTAAGAGCTCTAGAGGCAGAGGGCACCACAAGTCTAAATACCTGGGTAGTGAGTTTGGAGTATTGGAAGAACAGCAAGGAGCCAAGTGTGAGAATGAGTGTGAGATTGGTAAGATGATGTCAAAAAGTGGTAGGAGCCTATTTGTGCAAGGTATTTTATGTCATCCTTGTACTCAAGGATGGAAGCGGAGGGAGAAGACAATGGCTTGGGGGAGGATGGTAACAGTGGGAATGGTAAGAAGTTTTCAGATAATGGATATATATATATATATATATGTTTAATTTATTTTGAGAGAAAGATAGAGAGCACATGAGCAGGTTTGGGGGGAATGGAGCAGAGGGAGAGATAATCTGACATAATCTCTACGCCCAGTGCAGAGCCTGGTGATGCAGGGCTTGATCTCAGGACCCTGAGATCATGACCCAAACTGAAATCAAGAGTCAGATGCTTTACTGACTGAGCCACCCAGGGTGCCCCAATAATGGATATATTTAAGGTCAGAATTTGGGGCACCTGGGTGGCTCAGTGGGTTAAAGCCTGTGCCTTCAGCTCGGGTCATGATCTCAGGGTTCTGGGATCGAGCCTGTGCCTTCAGCTTGGGTCATGATCTCAGGGTCCTGGGATCCAGCCCTGCATTGGGCTCTCTGCTCAGCAGGGAGCCAGCTTCCTCCTCTCTCTCTCTGCCTGCCTCTCTGCCTACTTGTCATCTCTGTCTGTCAAATAAATAAAATCTTTAAAAAAAATGCTAGTCAGAATTTGCTATTGGGTTGATTATGGGTTTTTAAAAGAAAAAACAGGGTTAAAATTAGTTAATGATCTTAGGATAGTAATTTTCACTTTTGTAGGTGCTTTTGCTCATGTATAAAAATCCATTTTAAGTAGCCACTAGCTACATATGACTGTTTACATTAAAATTAAAACTAATCAAATGAGATAAAATTAAAAATTCATTTCACGAATGGTATTAGGCACATTTCAAGTGCTCAACAGTCATACATATAGAATGCTTCCATCATTGCCCCAAACTCTATAGGAATGTGCTGGACTAGACTATCTCTAAAGGCCCTTCTCAAAATTTAATCATTGAGTAATCCTAGTGGAAACAGTGGTCTTACATTGTTGCTTTTGTCAAGTAACTCATTTTGGCCAACATGAAGCCTTGTTGAGGTTGTCACGAAATGCTTACTGAATTGAACTGAAACCCATACAGGAAACCACACATGGGCACCTGGGTAGCTCAGTCAGTTAAGTGTTTGCCTTTGGCTCAGGTCATGATGCCAGGGTCCAGGATCGAGTCCCACATCGGGCTCTCTGCTCAGCTTCCCCCTGTTCATGATCTCTCACTCCTTCTCTCAAATAATAAATAAATAGAAAGAAAGAAAGAACGAGAGAAAGAAAGGAAGGAAGGAAGAAAGGAAGGAAGGAAGGAAGGAAGGAAGGAAGGAAGGAAGGAAGAAAAGAAAACCACATGTGGTATCTTAACTCCCTAAACTGAAGACCAGCAGCTACAGTAGGAAAAAAAAAAAAAAAGGCTGGCAGATTAGAGCCATCAAAAAGAAGAATGTTCAGGTCTTGAAAACTGATGAGTGATAGAAAGTTGAGAGAGAAGGTCTTGAAAACTGATGAGTGATAGAAAGTTGAGAGAGAAGTTTATAACTCTCATGAAAAGGGGCAAATGGATCAGAAGAAAGAGCAGTATTTGATCAGAGGGAAAGTGGAAATACTTAAATGCAGGGGTATAGACTGAATGCTGAGATCCGGTCTTCAAGCTGTCCTGCCCTCAAAGATACAAGGAGGAATAAAGCAAGAGAAAGAGAGAGAAATGAAGAGAAATGATTGATGAAATGAAGCAATTGATTGATTTTATGGAGATCATCATAATTATCTGGAATTGCTCTTACTCTAATACAGTTACCAGGAAATACATTTCCTCCTGTAATGGGGCATTTGACAACCTACAGGAAGAAAATGTTGAGGTCAGCTTGTGGATCTCACTTCATTTAACAAAGTAGCAGTTCAGGCCCTAGTAATGACAGTTGTACTAACATTTTCTATTAATAGCAAATAATTACCATTTTTTCCCTGCTGGTGGAGGGATAACTTACCAACCACATAAGGCATTCCTCTCCCTGCTCCTGCTTTGTTACACCATTGGCCTCCATATTAAGTAGCAGCTCTACTATTTAGCCAACCCTGCTTTTAAGAATAATAATTTTAAAAGTCTTTATGATTAATATTATATCTTAAAACTATAGACAAAAGGACTCAATTCAATGCAGGAACTCTGCCTAGAGAATTAAAATGAGACAGGGATGGCAGAAACCTTAAAAAAAAGGTTTTCTCTTTTACCTTTCATTTTACAGATGGGGATCCTGAGATTCAAGAAGTGTAATATTTTACTCAAGTTAAAGAGTTAGCTTGTTGCAGAAGAGTAGCAAAAATTAAATGCTCTTGAAACCCCTCTCACTCAAATAATTTGCTATCAAACTGCTTTATCAAAGAGCTCTACAGATGTCACCATCACTGTCATCACCATCATCATCTTATTATTATTATCACGATGACACCTTTTGAGTGTTTACCATATATTAGGACCATTCCCTTTCAAGTTTTAACTTTTCAACTAGTTCCATGCATTTCGAATTAATTTCTTAATGCATTAACACACTTCATCCTCATAAAACGTTATGAGGTAAATTCTATCAGTGTATTTTTAGAGATGAGGAAGCCAAAGCACAAAGGGGTAGACGCTGAAGTTGAAGAATCTCTGTTCTGCACAATTTTTGCATATATTTATAACCTCATAAGTCCCTCCACTCCGTTTCTCACAGTGTTTACTATTTCAATAATAATAATAATAATAATCCTACCTTGCTCCTCTCATGTGCAGAATAAGACATATTCCCTAAAGCAAAGACACTTACATTCTACTGGGTGACACTTTTATCTAAACCAGTAATTAAAAGTCTATGATAGATTTTATGATAATTTTTATCAGGTACGTTTATGAAATATAGTCAATGAATCCACTCACCAGCTGGGGAGGTGGGAAATGTGCCCTTGTGCCTTGAAGGAATCATTTTACAGGGCTGGGAAATGGGGAGAGGCATTTCAGGTCCCAGTATTATGAAGATGTGGTCAAAATTAGTTCAGTGGACAAGGTGAGCTTTATAAGATATTTGGTGAAAGAGATGATTCTGGAAACAATTTTTTGGTGTTTATGCATTTTTCTTCTTTAAGTTTCTGTGTCTTTAATTACTTCTCTAGCTCTCAAAACACATAAGAAAATGCGTACATTATAGAAATATTTGTCAAACTAAATTGAAAACGGATTGAATGTGACTATTTCTGTGCTTTCCCCTCAAATGTGCAAAGGTTATATGTAGGAATATTTTAGTTTAGCAAACAAGGAAAAACCCTGGAATCTTTAAACTAGCTTATGCATATTAGCGATAAATCGTGCATTCCCACTTGGCATCTGTTTATTAAATAATTTATTTAGTTTAAATTTTGTCTAAGTATCTTTCTCCAATAATTTATAAAATCTCCTGACAGTCGATGAGATGAAATCCACTAATTTCATTTTCTCTTCCTCCCTCCTTCCCATTTCTCCCTCTTGTCTTTCTCTTACTTCTCTGTGCTCCAAGAGATGATAGTAGGAGGAGTCTGGGATACATCAATGATGCTATTAATTTATTCTGTGTTATATAGCAGTGTGAGAATAGATAGAACATTTTAGATAATTGGAATAGATGATTCATATGTTTAAGAGCCCGGGGAAGTTTTTACACAGAGCTGTAATTAAAAAAAAAAAAAAAAAGAATATGACTTGTCTTCCTTCCTTTTTTCCTGCCATCTGTTCCCCAATCCTTCCTGCAGTTAATGCCGCAGAGATTGAGGAAAACACTTTCTCACTGAGATCAAGCAGGGCTCTCTTGCAGTCCACTTTTATTGTCTTGACAAGACAATTCTGGAATATATCATGTGTTTTTGGTCTTCAGTTTCTTTGATGGGGGGCACACACTCACTGAACTCATTGTCAAATTGTTTTCAAAGGAGTCACTGCTTATGCCATGATAGAGATAAGACTGCGGGACCCAAGGGGGGAAATGATAAACCATGGGGCATTCTCTTTCCCTTGCATGGACTCTGGCACAGATTTATAATACTAACAATCAGCTTTAATTAATAGGTGGCTGTGCCTGAAGTCACCGCCCTTCCAACAACAACAAATTATATACACATCCTATTAAACCTTTTACTGTTGGTGCCTCTTGCTGCAACAAGGCACTCTTCCTTTGGTAGAAGCACCAAAAATGTAGCCTGATCCGTCACAGATGCTAAAAAGAGTATTTGTTGAGTGAACAAATGTATAAATAAACAATGGACGAACTCTTCTATATCTATCCCGCGTGACTGTATCCGTTCTTCATGTAATAAAAATACTTCCGGGTTTGAGGAGGATGATAATAAAAGTAATAATAAAGCAAATCCCTGGCATTTTAGAGTGCTTTGCCATTGGCAAAATGTTTCCACATATATTGACTTGACAATTATCAGAAAGGAAAGAGAAGCTGAATTCACATAGGTTCTTACTGGTGGTTAATATTGGTAATTGTTATCCAGGTAGGTGTCTTTGTCACCAATTCTAATGTTTTTTGAATTACTGTACTTAACTGTAACCATATGGTTCATTCTAAACCATAGGTATTTAGGAGCAAAGTAGGTCTCATGATGTTAAACACCTAAGGTTTTATTTAAAGAAGGCATTAAGAGAAATGAAGTATTATCAACAAAAGTACTAACTGTTTACTCCTCTGATGCTATGTAGATACTATGCCAAGCAAATATACTCCTTAAATAATGTACTCTATCACCAGGAACATACCATCAGGGACAGACACAGAAGAATAAAAGTTACATATGAGAGCAATAGTCATATACTGGAGCATTCTCTCTCTGACAGTTTCATTGATATTTGCTTTGAGAAATAACTTGTTTACTCTTAAAAGTTTGGGACATTATTTCCTAAACTGTATTATGCAGGACAAAAACTGGTATAACCAAATATGATGGACATGGAGGTACATTCTCTTCAGGGAAGTGCTGGTCCCTCAGCTACAGGAAGTAAGGAGAGAATATGGTCATCAGATTGTGTCCTGCTCTCAGTTCCCTCAGGGTGGGCTCAGCTGCACAGAACTGCCTCCTTGGTCTCCCTCTTGCAGTGACTGAGGTAGGGTAGAATGCTTCCCTTAGTACCCCAAACTCCATCTCAATGTCTACATCAGAGAGCACAACCCATGACACCAGCAAGATGATACCAGAATCCCTATTAAACGTTTGGGAAATCATTCAGGTTTTCACTTCTGAAATTCTTTGAGCCTATGATTGCCATTATGCCTCGTGAATCTCTGAGACCAGGCTCTGCTGTGCAGCATTTCCCAAACTTGATAGTTAGATTTTTTTCCCCTAGGAACATTTTACCAGCCCACTGTTCTGCAGAAAAGTAGGTTAGAGAATCAGCACAGTAATTCCCACGGTCCAATGTAGGTTGATTTTTCAGCCATGGGCTCAGATAAATATTTTTTTTTAAAGACTTTATTTATTTGTCAGAGAGAAAGAACGAGCACAGGCAGAGAGAGTAGCAGGCAGAGGCAGAGGGAGAAGCAGGCTCCCTGCCAGGCAAGGAGCCCGATGTGGGACTTGATCCCAGGATGCTGGGATCATGACTCGAGCTGAAGGCAGTGGTGTAACCAACTGAGCCACCCAGGCGTCCCTCAGATAAATATTTTTTAAACATATTTCATTTCCTTGTAATATCTGTTGGGGAATAATGAGTATCTAAAATTTTCTTTCTGCTCATTAAAAAAAATTGTATCTAATTTTTTTCTATATTCATCTTTCCATGCCCCAAGGCAAACCTTCTTCTAACCTCTACATCTACCTCTACTTCCACCTTCTGTATCTTTCCTATTTCCCCAGGATGAATTCAGATTCTCTATAGGTGCTACCTCACATTCCAAGCATGCCCTAACTCCCTTCTGCACCCCTCAGTTATAGCATTGCTGGATTCTAGATATATTTACATGGTTTGTCTCTCCTACTATGATTATTTTATTTTTTATTTGTAAGTTTTAATTTCAAACTTACAGAATACTTACAAGACTACTAACAAAAAAGTCATATATCCTTTGCCCAGATTCACCTGTTATTAAACTATTGCCCTATCTGCTTACCACATGCCTCCCCATATGTATATATGTATGTATATAAGTATACATACATATAAATGTGTGTATATTTTTTCCTAAACCATTTGGGAATAAATTGTTTACATTGTGGTCCTTTACCTTAAATAGCTCAGTGTGTATTTCCTAAGAGCAAGCATATTCTCTTACATCCCCACAGTATAATTCCCATCTTTAGTAAATGTAACATTGATCCAACAACTTCATCTTATTTATGCCCATATTCCAATTTTGTCCAGTAAAGTCACTTGTAGCATATTTTCTCAATAAGGAGGCATTTTCTGATCATGGTAAGGTCAATGAGGACAGGAATAATAATTCCTTACTAACATTTTTTAAAATCTGGAGTGAAACATCAGCAATTAGGCACTTTTACATAGATAATCTCATTTAATCCTCTCAATAAGGCTATAAAGTAGTAGTATCTCCACCCAATAAATGCTAGAACTGAAACTCGGAGTTTAAAGGATGCGGCTAGGTTCAAAGAGCAAATAAGAGATGTAACCCATTAAACTACCCTCAGAGACTTTGTCTTTTTTTTTTTTTTAAGAGTTTATTTTTAAATAATTTTTGCACCCAACATGGGGCTCAAATTCACAACCCCAAGATCAAGACTCGAATGCTCCACTGACTGAGCTAGCCAGGTGCCCTTGAGAGTCTTTTCATCTTTGCCTATAGCACAGGCTCTACAGATATAAAAATATTCACAATTATTTGTGAAACCAACGAACTGAATGGACATCTGGGTGAAGAGACCATACCAAGGTAGAGCAGCAGAGTCTAGCTCCAGATGCAGCAGTGACATGCAGTTAAAGGAGACTTGTCTGCCATCTTCTGTGTGTGTTGCAGTGTTCTGTGATATAATGATGAATATTTGCTGGGAAGAAATATTTTAATCCTTGAAAATATCTCTACTGAACAGCATTTCTGGAACATGCCTTCATATTTTATGACGTATTTATATTTCTTGGCCACTGGATTAATTTAAGGTAATTGTCATGTTCGTGTTTGGACATGCTCCAGCCCAATGGATAATAAAATCCCACTAAAGAATCCAAGAAAGAGGAAATAATAAAATAAAATAAAATAAAATAGATTGGAGTAGGGATTAAGAGGGAACACATTAATGAGACTATTACAGGATGTATAACTTCTTCAGATAGACAGCCTTTTACTTTTGCAAAGAGGCATCATTAAATATTTCATTTTTTTTAATTTTTATTTTTTAAAGATTTTTATTTATTTATTTGACAGACAGAGATCACAGGTAGACAGAGAGGGAGGCAGAGAGAAAGGAAGGGAAGAAGGCTCCTTGCTGAGCAGAGAGCCTGATGCTGGACTTGATCCCAGGACCCTGAGATCATGACCCGAGCTGAAGGCAGAGGCTTTAACCCACTGAGTCACCCAGGAGCCCCATCATTAAATATTTTAATCATGTGTGCTCAAAGAAGAATATCCAAGAACCTTTTAAAAGATGGTTGAAACAAATTCATATATTATTTTTTCCTAAAGGATCTAAAAATATTATAAATCAGCAGCTCTTAAAGTGTGTGTGTATGTGTATGTGTGCTAGGGTAGTTGGTACAAAGCACCCTCATTACTGACGAGGTAACAATGTTAGTTTTGTGTCAGCAAGAGATTAGTTTATCAATGGGAGCTACTGGAATTTCCAGAAATTACCCTTCTGCTCCTGGGTCCAACCTGGCTCCGTATTTCTTTAAATGAACCAGAAGCTTTGAGTTCTCTTGCTTTTCCAACCCAGAGTTCTCTAAGAAACAATGGAACTACAGTCATTTCTCTTCTACTGCTCTGAATATGAGTAAATTGAATTCATAACCCCCCACTGTTGTGCACCTCTGTGGCCTTGCCCCTTAGAAACAGCACTCAGGAGCTCTTGTTTTTGAGACTGTTCTTCCCACATTCAGATTCGGGTACAGCAGGGGATGGAAGAAGCAATTTTCAGATTCTGTGGTGGGCTGGATTAAATTACTCCACAGGCCATATGTCTGACAGACCTACTAGAGTGGATTAAGTGTTTCGCTTCCTCTTTGCATTTGAATTTTTTCTTTTCATAAAAGAAAGAAAATGTTAATGCAGACCTAGTAGGGGAGAAAGAGACAAGCAAACAAACAAATTCAGTTAGTGAAGAAGCTTCCTGGATCTTTCTGTTGCTACACACCACCAGCCAGTTGAATTTGAAGATAAAAAGGCTGAAGCAGGCCATTCTGGTTGGATTTCATTAACTTAATATCTGCTCTATGGAAGACCAAAAGTGACTGGCCAGTTTTTGTTTTGTTTGTTTGTTTGTTTTTAATTCCTTACCAGAGAGTTTGATGGCCTAGTTTATTGGAACTTACAAATAAAAGAACCTAATATATCTATAAGTGCATATGAATGGAAAATATACTTTGGAGTTAAAAAGATATGGATTGCGACTCCCCAACCATAGGAACATCTGACATGGTATTTAATGCTTTGAGTCTTTATTTTTCTGTAGTAAATTGGGAATAATAATTACTATGTCACAGTTAATTTTTACAGATAACAGTAATGTGATTTATTGTGCAATCACTATGTGCCTGGTGCTTTTCTTGTTAATTCATCCTCACACAGCACTCTGAGACCTGTTATATTATTTTATAAACAAAGAAATTGAGGTTAAATATTGTGTTCAAGGTTACACAGTGCAGCTGGGATTTGAATCCTGTTTTTTTTAACTCTTGAATGCAAGTTCTCAACTACAATCCTATACTTCCACTTCTGCAGAGAATGAAAATAAAGCCTTAGGATCTTTGATGTTTGTTTCCTTTCTTTTATCAGATTTAAAATTTAAAAGGATGCTGTGGGGGTCAGAGGGGGGAAGAAAGTGAATAAAAAGTGAATAAAACTGAGGAAGATATTGAGATTTCTAGATGTTTCTGTTATCTTTTCTTTTTGACCCCAAGAAAAGCAGTAAAAGATAAGTTCATCATTTATGAAGAAATAAATCTCCAACAGCAATAAAGCATTTTCTCTGTGGTCCTCATGGCTGTCCAAGGCAATTGAATCTAAAGGGAAAAGCAGATGCATATTATAAATAGAAAGGAATAGACTAAACAGAAATAGAGCTTGCATTTTTTTTTTTAAGATTTTATTTATTTATTTGACAGAGATCACAAGCAGGCAGAGAGGCAGACAGAGAGAGAGAGAGGAAGGGAAGCAGGCTCCCTGCAGAGCAGAGAGCCCGATTTGGGGCTCGATCCCAGGACCCTGAGATCATGACCTGAGCCGAAGGCAGCGTCTTTAACCCACTGAGCCACCCAGGCACCCCAGAGCTTGCATTTTTTAAAGAAAAACTTGTTGGTTATAAAATTGAATGTATTGATGAGTGCTCACATTCCTTTTTTTTCTTTAAAAAGATTTATTTTTTTTAGAGAAAGAGATAGAGAGAATGCATGCTTGAGGTGGGGGAGGGACAGAGGGAGAGAAGCAGACTCCCCACTGAGCCAGGAGCCCACTGCAGGGTTCCATCTTGATCTGGAGACCCTAAGATCATGATCTGAGCTGACATCAAGAGTCGGACACCCAACAAACTGAGCCACCCAGGCGCCCTGAGTGTTCATAGTCTTATAGAGAAAGTCAACTAACCTACTGAAGGATTCTCCAGTGTGGGCACCTCCAACACTAGCACTGTCTCCAGCACATCATGTCTCAAAGATGAACCTGAGGATGTCATTGAGACATACCCTCTCTGTGATCCCAGACCCTTTGGTAAGGCAAGTTTTAAGTCTGATTTTTGGATTAAGAAATGAGA
Organism: Taxidea taxus jeffersonii; assembly: GCA_003697995.1. Classification (NCBI taxonomy): domain Eukaryota; kingdom Metazoa; phylum Chordata; class Mammalia; order Carnivora; family Mustelidae; genus Taxidea; species Taxidea taxus. Next base: position 55,794 of record ML100564.1, on the reverse strand, counting down.
AGTCTTCTGAAGATTATACAAACAAATAAGGATATTTGGCATCTCCTGAATACTGTGTCTGGGGCTTCCCTTTTGCCTCTCACACTCACTCAGAGAGTATTATGTCAAAACATGCAATACCTGTTTTCAGATTTCTCTGAAGAGATTAGCAAGGTCAAATACACACACCTAATTAGTGAAATGTGAAATAAACACTCTTCAAGGTCTCTTAGCTCTGTAATGGGGCAAGCTGCCAGCCAGCATAGTGTGAGGCTAAAGATGCAGCTCAGCAGAGCATCTTCGAGAACCGTGTGCACTGGGTTTTTCTGGGCAGCAAAGGAAGTACCAAATGGATTAAATTTTAAGCCATCCACAGATTAGACTATTAGTCAAAGAGGCAGCTAAATGCGCAGAGACACTGACTGCATATCAAATGATTTTTCCTTTACTATCAAATATCTTAGATCTTCTTCCTTTGCTTTAAATGCTCATAATTGGATTAAATTTAGATGATGGCAAAATACTATTTGGTTAACTCCCTGCTTCCCAATCTTTTCAATGTCATGACAAACTCACATATTCATATTAAAAATAGTGTTCAGGGGGCACCTGGGTGGCTCAGTGGTTTAAGCTGCTGCCTT
>ML100564.1:0-50174 GCA_003697995.1 Taxidea taxus jeffersonii | reverse complement strand
GGAAAAGGTACACAGGGAAGGTCTGAGGAGAGGGTACCGAGCTTCCACACTCTCTGGATGTGTCACTCTCCCCACTTTCTGCCTCTTCACCAACACAGAAGCTCTTCAAGTTTAGTCCTCTTTGGGGGGTTCAGTGGAGGTTTCTTCACACAGTCATTGATTAAATCATTGGCCATTGGTAGGCAGTTGAATTCAATCTCCAGCCCACCTCCCATCTCTGTAGGTTAGGAGGGTGGGACTGGAAGTTATAACCATCCAATCACCTGGTTAGTTTTCTAAAGCCCAACTTCAGGCTTCCTAGGGGCTTTCCCCAAAAATAATTAACATAACAAAAGACACTTTAGGAAATTCCAGGGGTTTTAGGAGCTCTGTGCCAGGAACAGTGGATGAAGACCAAATATATATATATATTTTTTTTCCCCGAATATATATTTGTTAATTAAATCACACTATCACAGTAAGGTGAACTATGATGTGGATATTTTCCTTCCTTATTACTTTATAACAGTACCATGAACTGAATTGTGTTTCCCACAAGTTCATATGCTGAAGCCCCAATCCCCAATGTATCTGGAGATAGACAGGGTCTTTAGGAAGTAATTAATGTTAAATGGGGTCCTAAGGGAAGGATCCTAATCTGATAAGACCATGGGAAATAAAAATAGATCTCTCTCTTTCTGTCATTCTCTCCCTCTCTGAAAAAGTGGCTGGCTAGCTGCAAGTCAGGAAGCTGTCACCAGAAGCTGACCATGCCAGCATCCTGATCTCAGGTCTCCAGTCCTGAAACTGTGAGAAAAGAAATTTCTGTTGTTTAAGCCAGGCCCACTTTGTTAGTATTTTGCGATAGCAGCCCAAGCAGACTAAGACAAATAGACACACAGTTTTTAGACATCTCTGGTCATCTCTTTTCCTTTTTATTTCCTTTTCTTCCCTTCATCCCTGACTGCTGAACTCTGTCCTGATACCCAGGGATTGCACACATTCTCTTTCTCAAAGAAAGAACCTTCCCCAAACACCTGAGGTCATGAACGGGCCATCTTGGAGCTTCTGAGAAAATGACTTATGTATGGGTATCTTCTAGATGAAATTTGGATCTTTGATATGGCACCTGACATATGAGAATGAATCTCCTAAATCACAGAGGGTCGGTGCTCTTAGCTTTTAGAAGCATACTTGGCAGATAACGGAAGGTGTTTATATGTTAACTTAAAGCATATTTGTTAGTTGAAGCATGGACGAATGCCAAAAAATGTTCCAGAACATGTGAGAAAAGAAATGAGAGGGAATGGTTGGGAAATCACACATTTGTAGAACACAAATGATAGCTCCTTTAAAAACTTTCAGTAAGGCTTGTAAATGGTGGGTTATGGAGCCAAGAGTAACCCTAAACTATCTAATTAATTATGATTTTCTTATTAACAGATTATTTTCCTTCCTATTTGTATCTCAAATACAAATTGAAATATACATCAAATTTCAATACATACTGAAGTGAGTTCGCTTTCCTCAACTTTTATCAAATGGCATCGGAGGGGAGTAATTTCCAAAATGTACTGAGAAAATGGTCTAAGGAAAATCGCTAAGATTTTTGAATACCCAGGATAAGGTATAAAGTATTATTTCTCCTTAGTATAGGCACATTACTCAGATTTATGTCATAAAAAACAGGAGAGAGAATGAACTTGGAGGGAGATGTGGAGAGAAGGATGAACTGCCTATAGCTCACAGTTTATGAGGAGTACTTATATTAAAACAGAAGCTACAAGGAGGATATCAAGTCTGCAGCCCTCAAAAGTTCAAACAAAACGGAGTAAACAGAATTGTAGGTTGTTAAACAACTTTTCCAAGCTGACCCCACTTGGGATGAATCCTGAACCAGAATCAAATTCTCTAGATGCCTGAGTTTAGTTTTCTTTTCCCTCCACACAATGATGACCATATCGATCCATATTCACCAAGTGTAACAGTTTTCATTTGTAGGATTTCAAGACTACATTTACTGAATGCACCTAATCCTTAAAGCAAACTAGGAAGAAAATCTAACAACAAAACTCTTCCTTCCACTTTCCCTTTCTTCTTTATCCCTATCTTTTACGCTAAAGACATTTATAGAGAATGTTACTTTCTGGAGGAAATATGATACTGTTAGATCACTTAGTGAATATTGGTTCAACTCCTCATCAATTAATTTGGTTTCATAAGCACTCAAGAAGGAATACAAATAGCACCTGTATTTAGAATTGATTTTTTTTTTTCCTGCAGTGCCTTGGAAGGGAGGGGAAAGTTGAAAGAGTGGGACTATTTGGTAGAACTCTTTGCCCTTTCCTTTTTGTAAATGTTGTCTTTTTTGTAAATGTCAAGTCCAAATTATAGGTGAGTATTGGCAGAGTTGCACAGACTCTCTGAGACCCATTACAGCCTCTGGCATTTGTGCTGCTAAATTTGTAATGAGTTGCAGGTGTTTGTGATTGAATTTCGTGTTGCCTTTGTGATTGGCGCGCTGTTTCACAGTCCATTAAGGCTATGTTTTGTTTTGTTTTGTTTTTTCCTATGTTAAAATTGTGTGATGTAAAAACTCCAGTTAAAAGATAAGGTACATGGTCGTAGTTTTTTTAACACAGAGAGAAAGGACTGTATGTTTTAGACCAGTGTCAAGTTTCACATTCATCCATGGGGTCAGTCACAGTTCGGAAATATATTTTAAATAGAATAGTAATGGTTTGATATATTTCACTGAGGACTAAAGTTGGGAGATACCTTGAATAATCTTCTGCCCTTGAGGTTCTCAGCACATTAGTGTGGATAAGAATTACCCAAGTTCCTTGTTTGTTTGTTTTTGTTTAAATTTTTAAAAAAGCAGTTCTGTTGCTTCCTCTCCTTTTTCCAAGATTCAGACTCAATAGGTTTGGGTGTGGAAGATAGCAATCTGTGTACTAAACAGCAAGATCCTAGGTCATACCTAAACAGGTGGTTTATGTATGATGCTTTGAAAACTGGTTTATTCCTTTGCTTTACAGATAAGGGGTGAAGACCATAGAAAAAAGATCTAGTCATGTTTCCTAATGATCTCATGAGTAAGGCAAGCTTACTCAGCTTCATTTCCCACTTCGGCATTATTATTGTTTTTCTACCAGATTATCCATAGGCTTGGCTGGGAGCTGTTGAGTTTAGTTAATTATCCTGGATTAGTACAGAGGTAGCATACACTGTGCTTGGTCAATGAAGCCCCTATATATAATCTAAAATATATGTTTATATATTTTATAGGTTTGTATGTGTGTAATCTTTGAGGAAAATAAAATGATAATAGAGAACAGTTCATAGAATGTTTGATATAGAAAAGATATTGTATCATACAATATCATGAATATGATGATCATACAATAACATGAATATGGAGACTATAATTTTTAATATACCTGAATATCTTTCAGTATCTTACCTAGTCTCAAGATCATCATTAATTATCCCATTAGTAGCAACTATTTTATAAACATTTAGTGTACTCTTTCGAGAAGTAGCTGACATATGTTATTTCAGTTTATCATCACAATAGCATGATTAGTTTTAACTTCCTTTTGACAAATAAGAAAATTGAGACTTGGAGAGTTTATGTAAGTTGAGTAACTTGTCAAAAATCAAGGAGTTGGTAAGATGTGAAGCTGGGATTGAACCCCAGAACTCTGATCCCAGAATCAGAGCCATTGAGGACCAATGCCCCAGTGCCTGTCTGCCATGGGTTTGTGAGAACACCACTACCTGACAGACTTACAGGTAGCTCATTACCAGGAGTTCTGCTTGATAAAATGAAAACTAAATAAACACTTATTTCATTTGCCTCATCTGATTAAATATGGCATTTTTAGATGATACCAGTGACTTTATAACTGCATATATGGAAACTCATATGCAGTTTGATAAGCTGCAGCTATGAGTAAAGATCACACATAAATAAACCAGATATACGCATGCATACAATGCATATATATCTGTATGTATCCATTTTCTATCTTTAGGGTATGTGCATAAAATCAACAGACACACTAACAGCAAGAACAATAGCAACACAACAGGACAGGAATTGTGTGCTGTGTTTTATGAACCCATTTTTAATTGGGTGGTACTTTATTATGATTTTTAATTTTGCCTAAACCTTGCTATCATGTTTAATTAAAACACTTAAATGACTCTCATGTAAATAAGTCAGATACAAGCAGTGTTGACTGAGTTTCTGATTAATGCCGGGTGTGCAGTAAGCACTCAGTAAATATTTGTTGAAATAAAGTGTGTGTTAGGCAGCAACAGACAATGCCCACATACAGTATCTGTGTCAATCATGGTCCTGGCAGGAAACAAATGTTCATCAAAAAGCTGAAGTTAATTTAGAAAAGTGAGGCATTCAGGCACTAACAATAGTGGGAAGGTATTTGAAGGGGAGCAGACTATGTCACCCCAAAGTGTGCTGCTTTGGCATGTGGATTTTTTTTTTTTAATTTTTATTTATTTATTTGACAGACAGAGACCACAAGTAGACAGAGAGGCAGGCAGAGAGAGGAAGGGAAGCAGGCTCCCCGCTGAGCAGAGAGCCCAATGCGGGGCTCGATCCCAGGACCCTGGAATCATGACCTGAGCGGAAGGCAGAGGCCCCAACCCACTGAGCCACCCAGGTGCCCCCATGTGGATTATTTTAAGCTGAAGTCAATCAAGACCCAGCAGACTCAAGAGAAACTTTTACCCCTCCCTTAACTATCTAAAGGAATTCAGATAGGGGGCCTGATAAAGAAAGAGAGCTACTACCAGCTGTAACTTTTCTTCTGAAAGGCCTATCTGTATGGAAAGGCAAACATCTGCTTTTGCTTTTATTCTCTTGTGATTCACTCCCCTCCTTTGAAGCTCTAGATCCCTATCACATTCTTTAGCTTTGGATGGCAAAGAAGCCTGAATTGCCTAACGGCCTTTGGGTCTCATATTTTTATGGGGCTCCAATATGTATAAAATTAAAAATTCGTTTTTCACCTATTAATCTGTTTTATGTCAATTTAATTGTTAGAGCAGCCAAGGAACCTAGAAGGGGAGAAGAAAAATTTTTCCAGTCCTACATATTACTAATCCTGAAAAGACAAGAGGGAGGAAGAGAATCAGGAATAGTGCCTGATAAGAGTTGGGGCTTGGAAAAGAAGAGGAGCTGCCAGGCAGAAGCTGCTATCATAGTCAGCTAGGGAAGAACCCATAGCCTGACAGAAAGAAGATAGGGGCCGGACAGGAACAGGAAGTTCCACTCATTGTTGGAACTCAAAGAGAAACAAAGGATAAGTGAATCTAGGTGATATACGTCATGGACGTCAAAGAGCAGAACAGAGAAGGGCAAAGAATGAGGTGAGGTGGAAGCAAATGGAGAATATGCTCCATATTATTTCATTCTGTCTTCTCAACCATAATGTGTCTTAGTAATTTTCCCCATTTAAGGACAGGGGAAAAAATGACTCAGAGAAATAAAGAAAATAAGTAAAGCTCATTCAGAAATGGGGGGAGCTGCATGAGGGTGAAACCTGTGACCTACAGAGACAGTGGTTCATACTCCACTATTCGATAATATTTTTATTTTTCTAATATTATCATAACAAATTTATATCATGCCAGCTAATGCCTAGACACTGAGGAAAAATGTACTGATCAGGGAAGTCAGAGTCCATGCTCTCGCTGAGATTACTGTCTAGGAAATGAGAAGACAGAAAATAATACAAACCAATGGAAAAGATCATTTTAGATGGTGATCAGGTGCTATAAAGACGGTGCAATATGGTTTTCCTGTGATAGTGACCCGGAGAGACTGCTTAGGATTGGGTGAGCAGGAAAGGACTCTGAGGTTAAACTATTTAAGCAGAGACCTGTAGGATATGAAGAGGCTATGAAGAAGGCAGCCTTTTGAAATCTGACAGAAAAGTGCTCCAGGCTGAGGGAATTGCAAGCACAATGGCATTAAGACAGGAGCAAGCTTGGTGTGGTCATGTGAAGACAGCATAACAATGGCAAAAAGCCCTGTGTTTGGAGCATAGTGAATAAGGACAGTGACACAGGAGGAGGTGGAGGGGAGATAACAGGGCCCTGGGATGAGTTTGGGTTGCATTCAGGGAACAATAGAACTCCTTTGGAGGATTTTGAGCAGGGGAATGATGCCATCTGATTTATGTTTTTAAAAGATCGCTTGGGTTTCTGCATTGAGAATGGATTATAAAAGGGCAAAAGAACAGGCTTGGAGACCAGTTAGGGTCATAGCAGTGGATATGTAAGGAGTGAATAGAATCGGGATGCATTCTTTTTTAGTGGCAACGTTCATGTGTGAATAGTATAAAAAAGAGAGACAGAAAGTAAAATAATCACTACAGTTTTGGTTTGAGGAACTGGGTGAGTGGCACTGTCATTTACTGAGATAGAGACTGGCATATTTGTGGGTAAGAAAATAAAGAGTTCTGATTGGTGTATTTTGTTTTAATGCTTATTCAATAGCCATGTGGATATTTTATGCATTCAGAAAGGTCGCTTTTAGGGGTGCCTGGGTGGCTCAGTGGGTTAAGCCTCTGCCTTTGGCTCAGGTCATGATCTCCGAGTCCTGGGATCCAGCCCCGCATCAGGCTCTCTGCTCAGCAGGGAGCCTGCTTCCTCCTCCCTCTCTCTGCCTGCTTGTGATCTCTCTCTCTGTCAAATGAATAAATAAAATCTTAAAAAAAAGAAAGGTCGATTTTAGAGATAACAGCCAGGGTCACTGGCATATCAATGGAGTTTAAAGCTATGAGGCTAGGACTGGTTGTGATTACCTAGACAGAGAGAGTGTAGACAGAGATGAGAAAGTTTAGCACACAACTGAATCAAAATTCAAGTGCTTTTTATATGCCTCATTCTTTTTGGTGCCTGAACTCCAACTGATGGCTAAGGAAGATTTTATTTTTCACTAGAATGTATTTAGCCTTTATGTCGGTGGTTTTCAAATTTATTATTGTTATCATTAGAAATGTTTTGCAAGCCAAATCTTGTGAAGGAAAACACTATGTAAAATATATCGAAATGTTAATTATATAAAGCTGGGTGATAGGTACATGGGGTTTATTATAATGTTCTCACTGCTTCTAAATATGTTTAAAACTTTCCATGAAAAAAAGCTAAAAGAAGTTAAGATATTGGGGTACCTGGGTGGCTCAGTGGGTTAAGCCGCTGCCTTTGGCTCAGGTCGTGATCTCAGAGTCCTGAGATCGAGTCCCACATCGGGCTCTCTGCTCAGCGGGGAGCCTGCTCCCCCTCCCACCCCGCCTGCCTCTCTGCCTACTTGTGATCTCTCTGTCAAATAAATAAATAAAAAACAATCTTTAAAAAAAAAAAAGAAGTTAAGATATTAACTGTTCTGTTTGAAGCAGGGGATGGACAATCTCAGGCCAGTCAACTCATCACTTTAGCTGCTGGTCTATAGAATTCCCATAATTCCTTGGAACAAACTTTAAAATTCCTGCCATCGATGAACAGTTTGGAAATTTCTGTGATATAATAATAATTATAAGCAGGAATATTACACAATTACCATGGAAAATACTTTACAATTATAATTATATTAATGCTTATGACAGTCTTACATGATGGGTACTGTTTACACCCCCATTTTGCAAATGGAGCCACTGTGGCTTGGAGAGGTCATGTAATTGGCTCAAGTTCAAGTAGCTGGTAATTGGAAGAGCTGTGATTCAAGCCCAGGCCGCCTGACTTCACATTAATAACGACATGAATTACAGCAGTTGACACTCAAATTAACTTCAACCTCAAAAATATAACAACCAAAAACTCAATCATTCCTTTATTAAGGATGAGAATTTTCCAGTTAACAATAGTGAAGATGTTAAATTCTGTCTATGCACTTCTTTACATCACAAACTTTCTCTCAATTGTGTTTCTCAGAGCCACAAATTTTACTCTTTTCTCTATTTACAAAATATTAGTTCTGAAAACAACTGCCGAATAGAGTAACAGTGACTGGCATTTATTCCTAACCTGGTGACAGCAGAATACGGAAGTTCAAAGAAATGATTAATTAACTCAATGATACACCCACCATGTATAGTAACACCAATTCAAAGACATTTGTATCGGGTTGGTTTTTCTTGACTAGACTATTATCACTTTATTTGAGCTCAGATTTATGTCCAAATCAGGGAAAACTTTGATCCTGATTTTTTTTTGGAGATCAAAGTTTCACATGTAACACTGTGCTTTACAAGGTCTCAGTGCAATGCATACTGTTCTAAAGTATGAAACTAATGTGAAAGAATAATTTGCTTTGGTGCTGGGAAATGTAGAACTGTTAGATATGCAGGTTCTCCAGCAATCTGTTGTAAATAACAATCTAGTTGAAATATGGAAGGAAAAGCAAATCGGTATAACAACACACCTCAACTCATTCCTTTCCTTTTTCTCATATTAGCCTTTTGCTCCTAGATTTTAAGAGACCAGTTTGCCTGGTGTGCGTGTGTGTGTGCGTATGTAAGTAAATTTGTTTGTGCATTTCATTGTTTTCTCCTAGTTTTTTGTTGGGGAAAAAGGAGAATGTCAAAGCTATTTTTATAGTCTTTCTTCTTTTTTGTTTTTTGATTGCTAAATGATGCAGAATATATATTATTATCTTTTTAACATAGGCTCAATTCATGTGTAAGATCCAAGCAAATACTATAAACACCCTGTCACTTCCAACCTCATAGTTCCAGCCAGAATGACTTTTTAAATTATGGTGATCACAGTAGAAGTTTGATTCTTCAGTTGTGAAATGAGGTAGAGGATCCCTTCCCATCTAAACTAATTACATCATAATTTTCTCTGAATATTGATTTTGAATGAAATTACACCTTTCTAGTCTAAATGACTCTGTCTTTCTCTCTCAATCTCTCTCTTCCTCCTTCTATTTTCTCCACCCAATTTCTTTCTCTCCCTCATTTATGTAGTCACAGCAATGATTCAAAATTATTCAAAGATAAAATATTTTTGTTATTCATCTTGAATAACAATATTTAATACAGTCTGTTTACATGGCTGTTATTTACTAGGTTTACTGTTATTTACTATGCTTAGAAGAATATCATATTAAAATAATTAATAAATAATGTTAACATTTCAAAGTTTATACTTTTGGATATAAACCACTGCAACAAGAGAGCAGATCTGAAATTCTACTCCTTCTGACCTAGACGTCTAAACTAAAGTAAATAGACACCAGCAAAGAATAGCAATACTTACCAAACAGAAAGCAGGTCACAATCTTTGACCTGAGTTTTTGAAAAGTTTAACTTCTAAGAAAAAAGGAAGTAATGTCCAAATATACACAGACATTTTTGTACAGTTTGGTGAGGATATTCTTCATGCTTCAAAGACATAGTCACATGGGGAAAGGTAAGCCCATTAAATCTGGGAAAATCGAACCAATCTCCTTCAACTTGGAGAGAAACAGATATAAAGAATAGGTAGAATGGGTACCACATTTAATTAGAACTATTTTGGAAATGACTGCTTGGGAGAGGTAAAAAGAAATGAAGAACATTAATACTTAGTGCAGCCTTCCTGTCAGGCAAAAGCAGATAGATTATTCTGAATAACAAAGAAAATGTGAATCTTCAGGAAACATTACAGAATTAGAATGCCCCCATCACAGAAAGTCAACAAATAAGACTGTAAGAAAAAGAGAAGAGTGCAGGTCCTCCAAGCAAATATCTCTAGTTGAACTCTCCTCTAGTAAACCTTCAAAGTATCTTGTGATTTTTCACCATATATGTGTTGATTTAAGAAAAAACAACAACAACAAACTAGGATTAGCCAGAATCTAAAGATTAGTTTGAGAAGAACTGCTGTTCTTAAAATAAGTCATTGATGAATATGATATGATCTTCATTTTTTTTAGTTCTTTCACTTTATCATCAAAAGCTTTATAATTTCCCACATATATATATCTTATGTTCCTCTGTTATATTTATTCTTGGGTATTTGATAATTTTGGTGCTATAGTAAAAGTCATCTACTATAAAATTTTACTTTCTAGGGGTGCCTGGGTGGCTCAGTGGGTTAAGCCTCTGCCTTTGGCTCAGGTCATGATCTCAGGGTCCTGGGATTGAGCCCCGCATTGGGCTCTTTGCTCAGCAGGGAGCCTGCTTTTCCCTCTCTCTCTGCTTGCTGCTCTGCCTACTTGTGATTTCTCTTTCTGTCAAATAAATAAATAAAATCTTTAAAAAATTTTTACTTTCTAACTTTTTATTAGTGCTATATGAAGTAAATTGTGTTCAGCAAATTTGTTAAGTTCAATAGTTCATTTAAATAGTGCATTTGTGGATTCTTTTGGATTTTTTATACCTGCTCATATCATCTGCAAATAATGAGTTTCATTCCCCCTCTCCCTCAAATTCTTATGCCATATGTTAGCTGGCTTACTTGTTTTGTCTTACTGTCTTACAAGCACCTCAAGTTAATTACTAAAAAGGAATGGTGGTCCTGGGCACCTTGTTTTGTTCCCTATTTGAAAGAGGAAACATTCAAAATTTCCAATGAAATATATAGTTTACATTTATATACAAATTACTTAATAATATATAGTATAGATTTTTTTTGTAGATTTTCAACCCATATTAAGAAAATTCTTTTCTATTCTTAATTTTTATGGATCCTCTTTTTCATAAAAAAATACTGAATTTTATCAAATGTTTTATCAAGCATCAGAATTGGATTCGGATATGGCATAAATTTTGGTATTAGCAGACTAGGAATTTAAAAGGTGATAAAAATTCCTATAGTAGCTATTTGTGCCTCAACTTTTTTGGTATGTAACTATTAAAAATTAAAGGAACACAATTTCTTTAATTGTTATTAGACTATGCAGATTTACTATATCTTCTAGTGTTAGTTTTGTTCATTTGTATTTCTAGGAATATAGCTTTAAAAATCTATATTTTAAACTATTGGGACTTCACCAAGATCAAAAGCTTTTGCACAGCAAAGGAAACAGTTAACAAAACCAAAAGACAACTGACAGAATGGGAGAAGATATTTGCAAATGACATATCAAATAAAGGGCTAGTATCCAAAATCTATAACGAGCTTAGCAAACTCAACACCCAAAGAACAAATAATCCAATCAAGAAATGGGCAGAGGACATGAACAGACATTTCTGCAAAGAAGACATCCAGATGGCCAACAGACACATGAGAAAGTGCTCCACATCACTGGGCATCAGGGAAATACAAATCAAAACCACAATGAGATACCACCTCACACCAGTCAGAATGGCTAAAATGAACAAGTCAGGAAATGACAGATGCTGGTGAGGATGCAGAGAAAGGGGTACCCTCCTACACTGTTGGTGGGAATGCAAGCTGGTGCAACCACTCTGGAAAACAGCATGGAGGTTCCTCAAAAAGTTGAAAATCTACCTTATGACCCAGCAATTGCACTACTGGGTATCTATCCTACAGATACACATGTAGTGATCCGAAGGGGCACGTGCACCCAAATGTTTATAGCAGCAATGTCCACAATAGCCAAGTTATGGAAAGAACCTATATGTCCATCAACAGATGAATGGATAAAGAAGAGGTGGTATATATATACAATGGAATACTATGCAGCCATCAAAAGAAATGAAATCTTACCATTTGCGACGACATGGATGGAACTGGAGGGTATTATGCTTAGCGAAATGAGTCAATCGGAGAAAGACAACTATCATATGATCTCCCTGATATGAAGAGAAGTGGAGATGCAAGGGGGGGAGCGGGTTAGGGGGGTAGGAATAGAATAAATGAAACAAGATGGGATCAGGAGGGAGACAAACCAAAAGAGACTCTTAATGTCATAAAAGAAACTGAGGGGGGTGGGGGGGGTGTCGGGAGACGGTGATGGGGTTACATTATATGTTTATAAAAAAATAAAAAATTTAAAAAAATCTACATTTTAAATCTACATCCAGTTATTGATAATATGTTATCTAGTTTTAGTAGTTATAGCACTTTTAGTGATGTCCTTTTTAAATTCTTAATATCAGTCATTTGTATCTACTCTATTTTTATTGATCAGTATTCCTAGAAGGATATTTATTTTTATTGGGCTTTTCAAATATCCAACATTTGTATTTGTTTCCTGCATTATATATTTATTCCCCTTTTTTTAGCATTTTTATCTTTATGATTTCCTTCATTCTAATTTTCTCATATTTGATTTTCTTTGTATTTCCTACTTCTTGAGTTGGGTGCTTAGCTTATTTTTCCTGTTTTCCTTCTTTTTTTAACATATGAATTTAAGACTATACTTTCCTTCTAGATTTACATGCACCTTGATTATTATTTAGTTAAAAATATTTTCTGTGGTGCCTAGGTGGCTCAGTCAGTTGAGCATCTGACTATTGATTTCAGCTCAGGTCATTATCTCAGGGTCATGAGATGGAGCCCTGGGTCAGGCTCTACACTCAGTGGGGAATATGTTTCTCTCCCTCTCTCTTTGCCCCTCCCCTTGCTTGTGCTCACTCTCTCTCTGAAATAAAATATATTTTCTAATTTTCATTTTAATTACCAATCTTGTCCTAGATTATTTAGATACAAAGTTTCTAGTTCCTAACATATAGGCATTATCTGGTTATGTATTTACATTGACCCTAACTTAACATATTTTAGTCAAAGTGTCACCAGCTAGACCCCAAGACCTGACCTTTACTGTCCACCTGTTTTTACTCATCAATCTTTGTCCCATATTTTTCCTTAAGCTCATCTTTCCACCTCATGTCTTAACTCAGGCAAATGGAAACTGAGCCAGCCCTCAAGGGATAGTGACTGCCCTGATAAGACCTCAGCTAGCCCAGACTGTCCAGACCAGTTTGAGTTTAACTCCTGACTCACACCTACACAGATGGACCATGCAGTGACCTCTAGAATGACCAACAACCACCTTTACCTCATTATAATACTATAAAATCTCTACCCAAGGAGGAGCACAAGCCTCATTTACATAATACACATGTACATAACATACAATTCATGTATAGGCATGTTTCCTTAAGGCACATGTGTGGCCATATGCCTGCCTCTACCTATGATGACAAAGCTTCCCTATCTAAATATCCATCCTAACCCTAAATAAAAAGAATCTATTCACCCTTGCTTGGGGAGTCATGTCTTTGAAAGTTATTCCCATGATATCCTTATTTGCTGCAAATAAAGCTTACTTTGTGTGACAACTCCACCTGGTATATCTGTGACTCACCAAGGAGCGAATTCACGTTGGTTTAGTTGCATAAGAACATTTTCTATATGATTTCAGTTCATTAGAATTTTTCACTGGACTATTTGACTTAGCATATTATAGATATCTGGAAATATTTCATATGTGCTTGTGCTTGAAAATATATATTTGCAATTGTTTGCAGTGTTCTCTATGTATCAACTGCATCAGTGTTGCTGATTGTAATGATTCAATAATCAAGATCTGGAAGATGAAATTTGAAAGGTGGTCTGTGACTTTTACTTTACCATTGGAACACATGAAGATTTGGCCTTTGGTGGGATCCTTAACACTAAGTCAGAAACCTTATACTGGATCCAAGATAAATGCTATGTACTGACTGAGGACCTGGAATTCATCGTTAAATTAGTTAATTGAGTAATTTATTCTTGATGAGTAGGCAGTAGTTAACGTGATGCAGCTGACTCTGAGGAGTTTACATTAAATTAGTTTTTATTTTGCTCAAGTATACCCATTAGTAATTCTTTTAGGAAGCCTCCATAAAAAATAAGCTCCCATCTCCCAGAAACAATGCCCTGCTTCTAAGGTACAATTTTCCATACTTACAGATGAATTTTTCTCCTGCCCACTCCTTGAGAAGCCAAACTTCCAGGCTATTCTAAGTGCTATTTCTCAAATATCAACCTCTGAACACTTTCAGAATCCCTGAAACCTTTCCAGAACTATAAAACTCTTGTATGTTCTTGGTTATAGGTACTTTCAGAAATCTGATACATAACTTTCTATCTTTTAGGAATTTTTAACATTCTAGGCCCACAAATGGTATTCTCTGTATCTGAGTACTATTTATTAATTTTATTTTATTTATTTATTTTTAAAGATTTTATTTGTTTATTTGACAGACAGAGATCACAAGTAGGCAGAGAGGCAGGCAGAGAGAGAGGAGGAAGCAGGCCCCATGCAGCGCAAAGAGCCCGACGCGGGGCTCTATCCCAGGACCCTGGGATCATGACCTGAGCCGAAGGCAGAGACTTTAAGCCACTGAGCCACCCAGGCGCCCCTATTTATTAATTTTAAATAAATGTTAATGTTAAGAATTTTGGAAAAAAGGATAGGCTTGTGTGCTCAAGCATCCATCTGGATCCCTTCTCTAGATTTTTGCTTTTTCTGAGACCTACCTAGTATCTCTTAATGAGAAGTAGAGAATTTTCCCTGGTTACAAAGACTCACTATCCAGGATAAAGTGCAGCATGGATGTGCTGTCATAGTTATTCCAAGTGGTGAAGAGAATGGGGATCTGCCACCCCCCAAAAATACTACTTTCACATATGGATACTTTATGCTTAAGGTCACTGGGAATCAACAAATGCAGAAAGAAGTCTTCTCGGAGCTTCCTTTATCTGACTAGGAGCAGAAACTTGTGAGAAATGAGGCATGCCATAAATTCTCTTTCTTTGGGGCAGTTTTACTGCCATGAAAAAAATGAAAAGTCAGCACCAATATGGGCCTGCACAAACAAACTCTACTAAATAACCATTATCTTCCATTAGTTTTTCCCCATATATTTGCCTTCCTGGCCCTAGAAGCTCAAAACCCTCCTTTTTCTAGACACTTCTCCACAAATGGATTGTCCTTTGTTAAAAAATGGATTATAAACCTCCAGGTCTGATGCCTCTTTGTAGTTTTCATTTCATTTCTGTGATGTCTGACATATGCATATGAAATAACCATTTTTCTCCTGTTAATTTGTCTTTTGTCAGTTCTATTTGCAGGGCCCTAGGCAATGAACCTAAGAGGATGGAAGAAAAAGTTTTTTCCTCCCTGTCAGTGGTGTAGCTACAGTGCATGAAAATATAGGTGTGCTAATAAGTACTTACAAACTTGCAAAGTGGATGGCATAGTTATATTTCCAAATATAGGCTACTGGGCAAGAAGTATAGATAATTTTAGGCAAGGAACATGATGGAAGCAGTAGAAATAGGATAGGAAATTAAAGGATATATTTAAGAGTTAGTGGCTAGATCAGTTTGCTTAGAACAAAGGTTTGGAAAGAAAGGAATGGATGAGGCTAGTAAACTGGGATCAAGCTGTCCGAACTGAAACACATCATTCCCTTGCATAAAACACTTCTCTTCATGTAAACAAAATACCAATCCTGTTCTTAAAAGCACCTCTATAATCTGGTCAATTGTCAACTCTACGAAGCTGAACTTCTGATTCTCCTCTTAAAATAGATTGTAACTCTTTCATAGTACTTAACAAAGCAATAATGTTTTAAAAATTTTTATTGTATTTAAATTCAATTAATTAACACAGAGTGTATTATTCATTTCAGAGGTAGAGCTCAGTGATTCATCAGGTGCATATAAGACCCAGTGCTCATTACATCAAGTGCCCTCCTTAACATCCAACACTCAGTTACTCCATCCCCCCGCCCATCTCCCCTCCAGCAACCCTCAGTTGGTTTCCTATAGTTAAGAGTTCTTATGCTTTATACATAGAGAACAACTTAGATTGCAATTGAAAAGAATTTTTCAAAACATTAAACTCAAACTAAAGACATACGAGTAACTAAGGCTGTAAAAGTAAATATGAGGGTTTGAAAATCAACCTCCTATTTATATACCTATCTCCTGTGTAGAATTTTAAGGTAATTGATACAGATGATTCTTCTAATTATAAATCTCAAAATCTTTTACAATGAATTTTTACAAATTTGTTGCAGCTTTGTGTAGTAAAAGTCACTGAATTAAGAGTTAGAGAGTCTGTATTCTAATTCCTGTCACTAACTGGGTGATTTCCTTTACCTCTTTCATGTACCTATATTATTCTTAGGATATGGGTCTGAATAAAGCCATGTGTATAAGCTGTTTTGATATTTAAAAATATTTTGTATTTTTTGGGGCACCTGGGTGGCTCAGTGGGTTAAGCCTCTGCCTTCAGCTCCAGTAGCCATCTCAGGGTTTTGGATCGAGCCCCACATCTGGCTCCCTGCTCAGCGGGGAGCCTGCTTACCCCCCTCTCTCTGTCTGCCTGCCTCTCTGCCTACTTGTGATCTCTCTCTCTATCAAATAAGTAAATAAAATCTTTACAAATTAAAAAAAAATTTTTTTATATTTTTATCTGTCTTATTACCTCAACATACTGGTATTTAAATTCTTTTTTTAAAAAAGATTTATTTATTTTTATTTTAGAGAGAGAAAGCCTGTGCGTGTGCATGTGTGAGTGGGGGAGGGGCAAAGGGAGAAAAAAAGAGAGTACTGCAGAATCCTCAAGCAGACCGCCTGCTGAGTGCAGAGACAGATGCAGGGCTTGATCCCAGGACCCTCAGATCGTGACCTGAGCAGAAATCAAGAGGTTGGTGCTTACCCACTGAACCACCCAGGCACTGAAACATACTAAAGTATTTAAGAAATTATAATCATCATATTAAAAATTGGAATTTTGTTATCAGAAATATCTTCAAAGACTTCTGATTTTTACATACCTTCTGACATACCATATAAGTTTGGGTTAATAAATTAATGCCTTTTATATTATTGTATTTGGTGTATTTTTGATTCTTACTTAAAATGTCTTTCCTGGGGGTGCCTGGGTGGCTCAGTGGGTTAAAGCCTCTGCCTTCTGCTCAGGTAATGATCCCAGACTCCTGGATCAAGCCCTGCATCCACTCTCTGCTCAGCAGGGAGCCTGCTTCCTCCTCTCTCTCTGCCTGCTGCTCTGCCTACTTGTGATGTCCATCTGTCAAATAAATGAAAATGTCTTTCCCACCTTGATATTTTCCAAAGAATGCTATCATATTGCTATTTTTGTTCATTAGGGGCTGTTTTTGGAGCCTTTGGCATATACTCGTTAGTTGGGTCTTGGCATATCATCCATATTCCATATTTGTGAATGTGAATTGGGTCGATCCTTTGCAACCTTATATCAGGATCCTCTTTTATAGCACCAGTGATATCTACTCTACATCCAGACCATACTTCTGGTAAAGACTTTGGCTTTTAGTAAGTGGATGTTGATCAAGGTATTTTGACCTAGGTCAACAATATTATTTTCAGCTAATTTTTTTCAGCTATTTGCACAAGATAAGTAGTGTGTCTGCTCACATCAACAACAGCCAGAAGGGAAAAGATATTTTCTGTTTCTCACCAGAGTCCCTTCAATGAGATGTCAATCAAAGTATGTGAGTGGAGTTGTCAGAACCCACATTAAGACTGAAATAAGCATTAAACTCTACAAAACAATAAAGACAAGCTGGAGAGGTACCGGCAAGTCATTGATTTTAATCTTGGTCAGATTAAATATTCGTTTTGACAATCTAAAAAAAAAAAAAACATCTTAGGGAAAAAAGCAAATAACACCAACAAAAAAAGCTCTTGCTTTTCAGACCTGTCCTCTGAGGATCAAGGGAGGAGGGACTGGAACTGTTCTTAAATGCCACCTTAGCATTGGTAGTTTGCAAATACAAAGCATTTATTGTTTGATTTTTGCCTTCCTTACAACTTAAGTTTGGCAGAAACCCTATAGCATATTCTCAGGGAAAAAAGAAAAAAAAAACTTAAGACATTTCAACCATCTGCCAGATATACCTATCAAATTATTCATTTCTCAGGCTGCTTAAGGTTATTTAAATTCATAGCTTTTCAAACTACTGACAAGGTTTGCACACTGTGAAGAAAATGAATATTGTTAAGGGTTAAATGGACAGCTTCACACTTTAAATGCATTATAAATTCACCCCAGGCACTCTCCTACTGATTTTTCTCTTTATTATTTTATTTTACAATCAACGACTCTTCATAATTGTGGCCCATGCTGACAATCGGCATGACAACGGATAGATTCAAACAAAATTGACCCAGGTACAGGACAATAGTTGCATCATACCACCAAGGAAAGAGATTTCACATAAATTTTAGATATACAAACAGTGCTTCCAGGAAGAAAGACACACGAAGTTGAATCCACATTTTTGCTTTCCTGGGCATATATACCCTACTCTGTGCAATTTGCATGACTTGACATGAAGACAGGCTAGATCATCCTTAGAAGTGGTCATCATTAAAATGCAGGCTGTCTATCAAGAGAAATAGTCTCCCAGAAATCAATACCTCAAAAACCCTTGTGGCTAACTGTTCTGCCAGACACTTTCAAATTTTTATAATGCTGGAAAATAGTGTAGAGGAAGTAGAGGTACCATTTCTTTGATTTCTTTTTATCACATTCTGTCAGTCCTCGATCAAGTTTCATAACTCAAAGACATACATTTACCACCAGGTGTAGTTCAAAGAGATGTTGACCTTTGATTTACAAAACCCCTTAGATTTACTCTATGCTTTTTCTGAGAGAGTCTCCCTTCCTATATACCACCAGCGTAATACAAATAAGAAAAAGCCTGCTGAATTCGGGACACTCAGGATGGATCTGGGTCTTACGACCCTGGTGGCCAGCGGGCCATCCTTTACCATCCTTCCTCCTGTGGTTTGGTTTGCAAAAATTGGTTTGGTTAAGAGATTGCAAAGTATTTTAATAAACTTTGATGCAAAGGGGCAGTTGTGCTCTGAGCGTCTGACAAGGATGACATGTCTGTAAACAGTTATGCTTGGACTACAGAATTTGGATTATGGGGTGACTGTGATAAAACCTTGTTCTTTCTTGTTAGATACACAAAAGACATTCTGATCTCATTTCAGAACTAAATGAGTCAGTGTAGGCCGGTTACTTTCCTTTTCTGAGTCTTGGTTTTTCTCGCCTGTAAAATAGGGTTAATAATTCTATCTAGGTCATAGAGTTCTGGGTGCAATAAATGAGATGCTGTATTCTAAGGGCTTAGATCCATGATTTTGTAGTGCTGGCAAATGACTGTTGAAAATAAGAGCTGTGATATGAGAGTTGATATGATGATATAATTATATCAACATAATGGATATAATGATAGCTGGTAGTTGTAAGGATAGTTCTGACTGGTTTTATGCAAAACAGAGTTAGATTCTTAATTTATGAATTATGAGTATTGCTCATTTATTGGTAATCCTCAAGTTCAGATACACAGAAAGTGGAAATTGTTTTCATTTTTCCCTCTGTCCCTTGAAACACGATCACAATTATGAAGAGCTGAGTCTAGGCGAGCTCACACAAGTCTGAAACTAAAATACTGTCCTTTTTCATGGAAAACAATAGAAAATCGTGTGGTTATAATAGCAACATTAAATCAAAATGTTCAAATTTCATATAAAATATGCAGTGTTATATTAGATATTGTTGTTTCAGGAAAATTTGGAGAACTTGATAAACAAAAAGAGACTTCTACAAATATTGGGGACATTTGGCCACTTGCAGAGGCCTTGGAGTTTAGAGGCAGTGGAGAATACGCAAATAAGGTTCTGGCATCAAATGTTCCGAGTTTGGATTCTGGCTCCATCACCTGAGGGTGTCTGGGACCACAAGAAGATTCCCCAATATCTCTGAGTCTCAGTTTCCACATCTTCATTACAGGGATAATAATAGCTTTCATCTCATGAGGTTTTTCAAGAGGATTACATAAGTTTCTACTTTTTAAGCATATGCAAGACAACAACAACCAGTAATGATACTAGCCAGCCCTGCTGTAGTTCCTCCATATGCATTGCCCAGTGGATGTTTGGTGACGTATTTAAAACATAAGTAATGCAGTAGCTGAATATTCTTAAAATGTTCAGACCTGAGATTAATGATCATCTTCGAGATAACGAGGAGAGAACGGATAGATGTTCCCTTCTACCTTTGAGCTTTAACAGTATGCTTAATGTAAAGCAATCAGGCTTTGGTTAGAAACAAATAGGATTTTCTAGACATGAAATACGTTGTACATTGACATGGGTTATTGAAGGAGGAAGCAGAATTTCCTTCTTTGAAGAAATTTAAAAATGAGATTGTTAAAGGTGAGAAGGATGCTTTTGAAGCTGATTATATCTGAGGCCCCAGGGACAAAAGATTAGACTATCCACCTTTCCTCCTTATAAATCATCTTTAGCAACCCAAAGAAGGCTGAAAAGACTTAGATCCTAGGACTGTTCTACCCCATATCCTTGGACCGAGACTGAGGACACAGACCCACATATAGATTCTGAATACCAGCAGTCAGAGCGGAACGCCAGGCCAGTGTAGGCTGAGGGCTTCCTCCCAGAAGCAAGTGCATTACATGATTGTAGGTGTTATGCCCAGATCATAAGACCACCACCAAAAAGACCACCGAGAGCCAGACGTTCCAAAATGCAAAAGCAAGGCTTTATTCAGGCGGGCGGGCTGCAGCTCGGGCTCCTCCCACACACCGACGCAGCGGAGTCCAGGAGGAGCCCCCCGCTGGAATTTTACAGAGATTATATAGGCAATTTTACATGCAAAAAGTACATAGTTACATGTGTGGGTGACCTTGAAAACCTTGAAAATGATTGGTGTCTGAGGTGACTTAAGCTGTGTTGTCTGAGGAGGGTTGGTCAGTTAGGAAAAACTGCTGACAGGGAGTTTTTCTTACTGGTTGTTTTTCCATCCTTCGTTAGCATATAGGGCAATAACCCTGATTGGCTCGCACTTGGTCCCTCATTTACATATGGAGAATCACCCTCTATTGGTTCATGTCCAATTCCCTATTTGCATGTGTAGGAACCATTTCTATTGGTTCTTGTCCCATCCTTTATTTGCATGTGTAGGAACCGCTTTGGAATGTCTTCAGCTTAATGTAAACAGCAAAAGGGCTGCCGCCTTGGATGGCGTCAGGCCCTTCAGTAGGCAGGACCAGGAAGCAGGGTTTCTGTCATACCTATCCATTTTATCCCACCTTCATCCCACCCCAAACCATACACAACTTATAAAAATACACTCGATTTAGCAAGATGAAAACAAGCTAAAGATAATTAGGTGAGACTTTCTGGACTTTGGGGAGATAACTTCATAGAGAGAGTCGCGGATGAGATTGCTGCCAACAAATATTGGCTATGCGATTTTGCATAATGGACAGAGGTGGATGCTGAATTTTCTAACAGCTATTCAAAGATGGAAAACACAATTATATAATTTGGGAGTCCAAAAAGTCAAAACAAACATGCCAATAAAGAAAAAAATAATGCAATTTGGTTAAAGAAATATGATTCCCATTGCTAGGTTCAAAGGGAAAGTCTTCTTATGAATCCTCATGAAGAACTCACTGGACAAGGTGGTGAGAAACAGCCCCCAAGGCCATTCTCCAGAGCTCATGGAAATGGATCTCACAGAGCTGGCCAATTCTTACGATGTCCTTCAATGTTGGCTAATGTGGACAAAATAAGCCAGTGTAACATAGTCATGATCATGGACTCCAGGCAAGGGATGGTCTCTCAGCAAGTAGCAGGGCTCCAGTGCATGGCTGGAATATACAGGCCATTCTCTCTTCCCTAGTCACAAGATAGGAACAAAGCAGAGACTCAGTCCTAATAGCATTAGGAAATATTTTAGATGATAAAAATAGGGACTAAGATAGAAAAAAGAAGACAGAGACCCAGTTATCTAAACTGGGGCACAAAATGAAGTTGGTGTCTAAGGAACATTGTCTAGTGATAGACCTGAAAGCCAGACCTGAAAGTCAAATCAGTGTGATAGATTCTAGACAGGTGTCTCCACAGTGCTTGGGAGGGATCTTGGAAGGCCATTGTGATTCAAGTGAGAGTAGGGGTTCCAATAAACTTGGAGGCTGAGGTCAAGCAATCCTTACTGGAGAAAGTGACGACATATTATTGTAAGTTATTATGAGATTACTTGTTCAGCTTTTTTCTTAAAACAAATCGAAAATCTCAGTGGACTCAAACATAGAATATTCTAAGTGGACAGGAACACATTACAATTTTTCAGAAGGCAATTTGAAGTTTTTCCTCTGTCATTAAGCTTGTTTTGACTACTCACCTTGAATCTCCAATAATTTGGCTCTGACTCCAGGATATGAAGCTGTTTCAGAAACCCTAACCTTCCTCGTATCTCTATTTCTATTATGGTTTCAATTTGCTTTTAAAGCCCTTTAGTCTTTACTTTTTGCTACCTTATTGCTTCCCTTTCATGCCACCTCTTCAAACTTTGACCATGTTATTCTTGCTTACAATATAGGACAATGAAATTTATTTATGAATGCGGACGAAAATATGACTTCATCTGTTTTCTATCAGCTTCTATATAGTCATCCTCAGTATTTTAATTATCCCCAGGTGCTTTAGCATATTGTGGTAGGTTGTGCAGAAATTAAGTAACATGAGCCATTAGGTACAACAATAAAGAAAAATAAGTTTATCTAACATATTGAAAAACTATTTATCTCTTCTGAGGACTGATTTAACAAAAACAAAATGGAAAACTCAAATATCTATCTTGAAATTTGTGTCATTACATAGGTGACACTGGTAGCAAGGGAAATCATTTTGTGCTTTGGAAAACAATTCTCTGCTGCTACTTCCTTCTCCTTTGTGCAAGAAAATTCCCCTGAAGGTATACAGATGAGGGTGAAGTTCAATAACATTTGGAGTCGCCTGACTTGGTGTCAGTTTGAAACTTTGGATTTCTAAATAAAATTGACAAAGTCATTTATAGAAACTTCACATTTTTATCCTTGGGACTAATAGCAGCAGGGAATAGAAGAATCTAACCAGCGAGACAGAAAGAAAGGTCTGCTGATGCTTTGTGATTTCTAAATGAAAATAATGGAAGATGAAAGCAAATCTTCATTTTGTCTCATTTGTGATGCCTAATAATTATGCTTGAGGAGATAAAAATACTCATTGAACAAAACATTTAAAAATTCCATAGGCTAAGCCCTGCCAGTGCAGGCTTACTACATTTCCTTATTAATCCTTTTAGAAAAGGACTTTCTGTCTGACTTTTCCCTGAAAATGGCTTGAGTCTGGGCTATTTTTTTTTTTCTGGTAATTCATTTATTCAATATTGAACAGCATTTTACAATTACCATTATTATATTCAAGGAAGGCTCTGTGGAAGATACAAGAAAAAAGATGTGGTGTCTATTTTGTCCATAAATAAGGGATAATATTCTCACCTTTGCAACCTACATACTTAGCATACTACTTGTCATAAAGTAGGCATCCAAATTTTGTTGAATTTTAATGAAAAATCTCAGTCTGTAAAGGACAGGAATAGTTCTCATATGCTAAGAAAAATCTGGAATAGTATGCAGGAACACAATGGGGACACAGAGAAAGAGGTTCACTCTCTTACTTTGAGAAGTCAGGGAAGGCAGTACAGATAAAATGATGATTGAGCTGAGTTTTAGAGGAGGCGTAGGTGATTGTCCATGAGGGAAGGAGAGAGAAGGTTGAGTCATAGGGGACCAGGGTATGCAAGAGGCTTGTATAGTAAACCCACCTTGTGTTGTATCATTGGCTTCTAAAATTTAGAGGGTTATCTTCTAGAGCAAAGTGAAAATAATAGCCTTATCATATGTGAAGAAAGATGAAAGATGTTTAAAAAGAATAAATGTACTTAATAGGTAATACGATATTCCAGGCAGCAGGAAAAACACAAACTCAAACAAGTGAGATGGCATTTGCAAGTACTGACAAGAATTTTTAAATTGTAAATCCAAGATCTGTTGGAAAAGGCAATAAAATGGAAAGCCTTTCTGGAAGACATTTTATCAAACTAACTTGCCAACCGAAAACACGTTTGACCCCAGCAATTCCATTTCTAGGGATTTAGAGTAAAAACATAATTTAGGTATCCACCAATATTTACATAACAACATCATTAAATATTTGCTTATAAAAAGGCAAAAGCACATAAAATATCCACCAGTAATAGTGGTCAAGAAATGTGAATACTTCATCTAAAGAACTATTATCCAGCACTTACACATCATGTTTTTGAAAACATTCGATGGCAGAGAAGTTTGTTCAAAACACTATTTTTTGAAAATATTTATTTATTTGACAGAGAGAGAGAGTGCACAAGCAGGGAAGCAGCAGGCCGAGGGAGAGGGAGAAGCAAGCTCCCTGCTGACCAGGAAGCCTGATGTGGGACTCGATCCCAGGACCCTGGCATTATGACCCAGGCCGAAGGCAGATGCTTAATCGACTGAGCCATCCAGGCGCCCCTCAAAACACAATATTAAATGAACATAAAAGAATACACAACCGCATATATGTGATGACATCAATATATTGCAATACCTACTCTATTCAGCCAACAGCAACAGTCTTGGCTTTGGACTGGCAACCAAACTCATGAGGCAAGATTTGGTTCCCCCAGAACTAAGATTATATTGTGTTAAGAAAGGATATAAAACAGGTAACACAATAAACCCTGTATACTTGGATACTGAAGAGTCTACCACTAACTACCCCCAAAATTCTTACCTCCCTCTATGTATGTATCGCATCTCCAATCAAAGGGTGGGGCTATGTCCTTTCTTCTTGAATTGGTCTGGATCTTTAAGTGATTACTGGTGTTCTGGAACTTTGAGTTGGCAGCTTATGTTTCTTCCTTCTTGGAACTTGACTGCCAAGAAGCTGCATGAACAGCTTCACATGGTGAACCAGCTGATGAGCCATTTCAGCTAATGGTACATGGAAGAGAGATGTACTTCCCTCCTTCCTTGTCCAGGTAATAAATAAATGGTGCTGATTTAAATCATTAAGTTTTGTTACACAGCAACAGAAAACCAAAACAAAGGACAACTTCATAGTGTTTTTAAGATCTGAGTACTCCTCACTGTGACTTCTGAATGTCCCATCCACTTCATCTACTTTGCCTTTAGGATCTGTATGGACACAAATTCTAGGCTGGTTGGGTATCAACCACATAAGTTCAGGAACGTCAACATATATGTGATATCTTCAGCTTTTGTTCCTTAGTTATGTGGTCTCTTGAGGGATACATGACCAATTTCCATTCTTCAAATACCATATCTAATAAACATCATTGCTCAATAAACAACTTGAAGTACTTGATCCTGTATAAGCTACCTTAGCTAGATTCTCACTTTTCTGGGATCTTATTATATTCCAGTAAGTTCCTTGAATTACCATTAAAGGAGTATTCAGTCAAAGGACAGATCCTCAATTGTCTTGAGGTACAGGAAAGCCACATACTACTGTTTATCCTTTCTTCATATCTAGCTAGCCATATTTATATTGAAAAAGGACCAGAAGATAAAATATACATGTCATAGTCAATGGATTGTTGGTGATGTTTTATTTGTTTACAAACGTTCCATTTATTTAATATAATAATGTAATAAAATTTAGTTGACTTTGGAAAATGCAATGGGAGTCAGTTTTTAGGCTTCTTCAGGCTTTTACTGAGTGGTCTCTCTAAAACAGAAGGCCAGATACATTTTTTTCAGGAGGGGTTCACTCATTTCTCTGACCGTATACCTATATATATTTACCATAATTATATGGTAAATACCATATATTTATATGGTCAGAGAAAATTAAAAAAATATATTTTTTATTGAAAGAGTGAGCAAGTGCAAGTGGAGAAGGGATGGTGGGGAGGGGCAGAGGGAGAGGGAGAGAATCTTAAGCAGACTCCACACTGAGCATGGAGCCCAAGGCAGAGCTTGATCTCATGACCCTGTGATCATGACCTGAGCCAAAATCAAGAATCAGAAGCTTAACTGACTGAGCCACCCAATGTAAATCAAGCTTTACATTGATTACCATCCAGGAGTAAAACAGTCTTGGGCTCTTGCTCTGCCTCTTACTCCTAACTACAGATGGTGAGTTACCAGATGGGTAGGTTAGGGAAATATGTCAGGCGTGCATCACAAAGCCTTTCTTCCCCATTTCTCTGAAGAGCCAAGAGGATACCCCAAGTTATACTGCTGTGTTCCTCTTTCCTGTAAGTTTGTCAGAGTAAGACCCTCTCCATGGGAAGGCCTGGGGTAATCTAGTTCAACCTGTTACTACATAGACAAGACTGCTTAATTATGGGATTTCTTCATAGGAAGTCAAATATTGCCCCATGTTCAAGGGACATTCTCCAATATAAACTTTAGCTGGTTGACTATACATTTTGTTGTCTGTACTCAGAGACCTTTGAGAATGAATGAAGGTCCCAGATAGAATAAATACATGTTTATCATTTAGGCAATCCCAATTTTATCACCTGTAAAGCTGATATATGGAGTCTGTCTGATTTGCTCCTATGCTTTATTACTCAATTGAGTAAGCCCTTATGATGTGAAGAATGTTGCTATTTTTGGATCCCTTCAAACCCCAACACTGATCATTTTTAAAAGTTTTTTAGCTTTCAGAGCAATGTCTTCTAAAAATAAATTACCTAATTAGTCAGTGTCAAAGAAAAAAATAAATCTGGAAAGCTATACCAAAACTGCCAATACTGCTTTTTTCTTTTTTTTTCCCCCTTTAAAAGATTTTTAAAATTTATTTGACAGAGAGAGAGATTACAAGGAGGCAGAGAGGCAGGCAGAGGGAGAGGAGGAAGCAGGCTCCCTGCTGAGCAGAGAGCCTGATGCAGGGCTCGAACCCAGGACACTGAGACCATGCATGAACTGAGCCGAATGCAGAGGCTTAACCCACTGAGCCACCCAGGTGCCTCATACTGCTTTTTCAAAGGGTTGGATATTTGGTTAAAAAAATAATAAATATAAATATAAATATATATATATACATATATATATATATATATATATATACACATTGCCTGAATATGTAGAATGATATCTATCTACCTATCTATCCCTCTATATAGTGTTTGAATTTTTACAAGTATTTCTTGGATAATCAGGAAAATGAAATTAAAGAAAAAAAAATCTCATGATATCTGGTGAATATCCTTTAATGTAACAACCCTTGCATTATCTCACTTAACTCTATTAACAACATAGGAAGTAGGTCTTATTTCCTGTCTTAAATAATTAAGACACCAAGACTCAAAGATATTGTGTTCAAGTAATGGTGAAGCCAGAATTTGAATGTAGGCCTATTTGGGCCCACAATCCATAAGGTTAATTGTGGTGTTATGCTGAGGTTAAAAAAAAAAATGTATTTATTTAAGTAATCTCTACACCCAATGGGGGGCTCGAACTCATGACCTGGAGATCAAAAGTCACATGATCCGCTGAGCAAGCCAGCCAGGCACCCCAGTGTTATGCTGTCTTACTGTTTAGCTCATGATGGCTGATAATTGAGTTGGGAATTGATAGCTCATTTCTCATTTTACTCTATGTTATATTGCTGGCTCATGTGTGAAGATAAGTGCACCTGAGCTCAGTTCTCAGATCAGCAGTGAGCACTCATTTCTAATTACGGAGAATATCTAGTATCATTTTCATAGTCATAAAACTACTCCTTCACATCTAACAGTCACACTCCTACCTCAGTGGAAGTTTTACCGATTGGTTGGGATATCTTGCCTTCTATAATATGATCGATTTGCATGTCTTGGATGTAGCATTCTACACATGAGCCATTTTGCAGTATCAGCACATTTTCTGCTATTTTTGTTTTGTTTCATAACTTACTGTGGAATCAGCAAATGTGTGGATGCACATGAGTACGAGATTGATTAAGGACAATGTACTCCATTCAATTGTGTGTGCTGACAATTGGAATTAAATTTCACACCAAATCTTGTTTCCCATGTAATAGCTCACTCTTTTCAAGGGAAAATTTACTTATGCTGAAAAATCAGCTGTGAATGAATTAGATTTGGAGAGGCTGGAATGGAGGCCTGTGAAAATGACTGTGTGATCTTTTACTCCACCAAAAATGCATTGATTTTAAAATATTAGTGTTTTAATTGGCTTTGGGATAATATTTGTTTTGGACTCAATATAAGGAACTGATCTTACCCAGAAGAGATGCTGTGTTGTGATAAGCTCTGCAAGTGGTGAAAATCAAGGACAACAGCTGGGAGGAATGAGCGTGAACAGACGTTATGCCAACAGGAACACAGGTGCTACCTAGGACAGTAAATGGCTCATTACATGGGAAAACTTTGGGGGAAAAAACCCTCAATTGTTTTGGAAGTCTTTATGATCATCTTTATGAATATGTTCATAAAGCACAAATCTTTATGAATAAGTTAATATTAATTTTTGAAGCAGAAATAATAAAATAATAGTCTTCTAAATATTTTGTGACCCCTTTAAGAAATTTGTCTAGTCCTAGGGTTTAAGAACGATCTGTTGTTAGACATTTAAAAAAAATCATGTATTTCTATCAGAGGTTATGATTAGCATACTTTGAAATACTATTTTTTTTTAAGCGGCAACTTATCTATTTATTTAGTAAGCAGATATCCATTGCACATCGTCATTATATACAGTGTGGAAGACAGGATATGGATAAAGGGAGTTACTTCTTATGCATAGGAGGTCACGATCTTGCTGAGGATATAAGCATCCTCTTGTCAGGAAAAAAATTGATTCTTCTATGAATGGAAACTGCTTAGATTTCTTTGGGTTGAAGTAAAACTGAAACTCTTATTTCTAGGATGATTAGGCAACTTGAGAAAAATTGATGTAGGGTTTTCCTTATGTGCAGTCCCTTTTAACAAAGGAAATAAGTTCATATATTTGAGATCAAATATCATATATTAAAGTAGTAAAAGTTTACCTAGTGATGAACATTTACAATTTACAAATATTTTGACACTATGAGCTAGGAAGTAGAGGGTTCACAGTAAATGGTCAGTATTTTTTTTTTTTCTTGTACTCAAATTATATTGGTGTTTATTGTTTAGTACAGAATTTTTAAAAACATGATGAAAAAAATGAAAGCATCCTCTTTCCCAGAGCATTTTACTTTAGTCTTAGATCTCAACTTTAAAAAAGAACCTTGACATAAAAATTGTATTAATAATTCATGGACTATATTAATGGCTGAGTTAAAACTTTAACAAGTTGGTGTTACAAAACTGTCAAAAACGTAACAGGCCTGCCTTCTTTAATTTCAGCTGTTTCTGATGAAGCGTAGGGAAATGCCTTATTGGTGTGCAGTGTTACCAATTATCTGACAGAGCCAGAGAGTATTTCCAGCTAATCAGAAATAAGAGTGCAGAATTAAATCTCCCGTGTGAAACTCATCATTTACATATTTATGATTCAGAAATGATAATAAGGCTAATGAGAAACTCACATACTGCCTTAAAAGTCAAGTCAATCTTACAGATAATTTTCAACGGATAAAGCTCCTGATACAGCGTTGTTGAAAGATGATGTCTGTTGATAACAATTCCATTTAATTAAACACTGCAATTATTTGCATGGACTTATCCATACATTATATAATGGCATTTGTTTTTAAACTGCCACCTTTGAGCTAAGAGGGAGACATAAGGTTAATGGAAAGGGGTGTAACGCAGAGTTTATACAAATACAGTGCACTGAGGGCAAGGGTGATGATAGTTGCAAACATACACACACCCAACCCTAGCACTAGTTTATACATGTCCAGGACCAGGAGGTGGCCAGTTGTAGTTCCTGAGGGGTCTTTAAAGCTGTTAAGAACTCGGAGTTGTGCGTGGTGTATACACTTCTGAGTTGAGACAATATGTCATGAGCTCTGATTATGCTCATCAAGTGGCACTACCTTCAGAACCAAGGCATTTGAATATGTTCACTGCTGCAACATTATTAACTTAAGAGGTGACATGCTGCCACCCCCACACCCACTCTTGCTGAGAAATGCTTTATACAAGTCATCAATTTGCTGATGCTGGCGTATGACCCATTCTGTGTAGGATACAGGTGTTAGTTCTCCATGGGCATTCTTATTTGTGTAAGGATTTGGGCACACTTTGTGTAATCCAGCATTGACACAGACCTTATTTTCAAAGCACCCTTGTTTTCTTCCCACTGAGGTGGTCTTAAAAAAAATGGAAACCTTTAGTGCCATAAGGTGTGTTTATTTCTATTTTGCTTTCTTTTTTTTTCCCCCTAAGATTTTATTTATTTATTTTGAAAGAGAGCGAGCATGAGCAGGGGGAGGGACAGAGGCAGAGAAAGAGATAGAATCTCAAGCAGACTCTACACCAAGTGCGCAGCACGATACAGGGCTGGATCTCACAACCCTGAGATCAGGACCTGAGCCGCAATCAAGAGTTGGTTGTTAACTGACTGAGCCAACCAGGCACCCCATATTTTGCCTTCTTTTTAAACTCTTTTCCTAAGAAGAATTTTTTACATTGAATAACATTGCTTTGTAGAAGAGAATAGAGACTTGGGATTTTTAAGCTCAGTTACAACGCTGTTTAGTGCCTTATCATTATTTACATTATGATGGTAATGTAATAATGACAGTCTCTACCCATGGTAGAGAGACAGAAGCAAATATAGAGAGCTACCTTCCATGAGAATCTGCAAAAACTTGATTCATGGCTCCGTGCTGCATATGCAGCACAAGAACACCACAAGGCAACAGGAAACCTGAACTGGAATTGTAACAGCACTCTACCTGGTTTTAAGGGTTAACTTTGTTTAAATGAACACACTCCTTACTTGCAGACCTAAGGCCCTTGATTTGTCACAAAACTAATTTCCTTTCCTTGAGATTCGTGGACCACTAGCTTGAGGAGTGGAGGACCAGAACTTTCCCAGGCCACAGAGGCCAGCCAGTCTGTTTGAAGCCTCTTCTGCTTTCTGGTTAGCCTAGCAATTTTTTTTAACAAAATGTTTTTCTTCCTTTTAGGTCACACAGATGATTTTACTGATCTCCCTTTGTGGATTTGTAGACTGTGCCCTCCTTTGCAGAAAGAACAGAGTCCTCCTGCATATCAGGAAACAAGAACCAGACCCTCTCCCACAACCCCAGAGCACTGAGATCACACTTGTAGCTGGCATCACTGAGTCTGCACAGGATCAAGACACATTGCAGGCCACTGCACTCCCTTTGCTGATTAACTTCCCAAACCCCTTTAAAAACCCCTGATCCAGGCAGTAACCTCGGAGGAGTTGGCTTTTGGACAAGAGTCTGCCTTCCATCCAGGTTATTAGCCTCTTAAATAAAGCTCAAATCCCTTTCCAGTCAAAACTTGTCTCTTGAGTAATGATCCTTCAGGAGACAGGCAGCCAAACTTGGGTTTGGTAACAGATTTACAAGATCTAGTGATGAAAATGGAGCCTCGAGGGTTGGTAGAAACAACTGCAGGATCACCTGCCCATGTGGAATAAGCACAGAAGGAAGAAGAGAGGGAACAAGTGCATAAATAATAACAAAAGAAAACCTCCACTTAAGATGAGTTCGCAGACAAAAATGCTAAAATATGAAGAAACAGAATGCCAAAACTGAAGGGCAGAATGTGAATTCACTGTAACTAAAAATAATTTCATGCCAATATTTCTTAAAAGTATAAAGTAACTATTTTATTATGATCGGTGAAATAAATGAAGGTATGACTTCTATTAAGAAGTACAAAAACCTGAAATAAATACAGACAGAAATTATGCTAAACAAGGTTAATATGACATGTATTCATTAATTTAAAATATTTGAAAATAAAATTATATATGTATATAAAAATAAAAAAGGATAAAACCTAGAGTGAACACAGTAACAAGGAAACAAGTGAACTAAAAGGAATTCTTGAAGTATTCTAAAAACAAACCATAAGCAGATTTTTTTTTTAAGCCCAGTAGCTTCTTTCTTTCTTTCTAATACAAAAGAACATTTAAGAGACACAAAGGAAAGACTGAGAAACACCAGAATTTGTCTAATAGGATATTTGGAAATAAAGAATTGTAGAAATAATGACAATGTATATGTAAAGAAATAATAGCTGAGACTTTTCTAGACTTAAAGGGAGACATGAATTTTCACTTTAAGTTCATTTCAAGTACCTACCTGCATTTTTTAGAATGTAACAGTAAATGTATACCAAGAAACACTGGTAAAATCACAAGAAATGAAGACAAAAGAAACCATCTAAAAATCTACTAGAAAGGAAAAAAAAAAACACATTCATATGAGCAAATGAGTATTATTAGCAATAATAATTTCCAGAAGAAAATATTGTAGTTGGTTCAAATAGTAATGATAGTTAATTGTTACACTGGATTTACTCTGAGTTGTATATAACTTGTATATTTCATAAGGTAGCTATTATAATTACTTCCATTCTACAAATGAGAAAATTGAGGCCCTAAGAAATTAAAAGATTTTCCTAAATTTATGTAGTTATTAAAAGGTGAAGCTATCTTATGTTTTTATACCTAGCTTAATTGATATTTGACAGTGAGAGCAAATCAATATTTTTTAAGGTACTATCACAAAGAATTTAGCACTCTAAGTCACTCAAATAACTCATGGAAACTGTACTTGATTAAGAAGATAAGTAAACTCTGAGAGCATGTGCATATATAAGATATAAGAAAGAACAGAAGCATAGAACCTGACAAATAATGTCAGTAATTTTGATTAACTATAAATTTGGTTTATCATCAAATTTGATTGGCTGTAAGAATAATAACTTTTTTGTGTTTGAAAAGTAAGATGAAACTTCCAAAATATTAAGATGTGTTGATTGGGATGGTAGCTGTAATGGGCAGTTAATTATTATTTTATTTATTTATTTATTTATTTATTTTTTAAATATTTTATTTATTTATTTGACAGACAAAGATCACAAGTAGGCAGAGAGGCAGGTAGAGAGAGAGGAGGAAGCAGGCTCCCCACCGAGCAGAGAACCCGATATGGGGCTCGATCCCAGGACCCTGGGATCATGACCCTAGCTGAAGGCAGAGGCTTTAACCCACTGAGCCACCCAGGCGCCCCATGGGTGGTTAATTATGGTAACGTTTGCTGTCACATTGGGAAGAAGACAAAAATATTAAATAATAAATGATTTTGTTAGATAAATATACCAATAATTTATATAAAATTATATTCTAAAATGTATATAGCATAGCATACATATTATCTATTTTGACTTCCAATCTAGTAAATGAATAAAAGAAGAATATGGGTCATAGAAAATAATATTGATTTAGTAGTACTAGGTAGAAAACAACAAAAAAAGAATAAGTGTAAAATCCAGAATAAAATGGTAGGAAAAGTTAACCTATGTCATCACAATAAATGAAATATATACACCTACTAAATTACAGATTTTTTTGATAGAAAAAAAACCGTTAGCTTCTGTCCACTTCTAAAAGATATATCACAAATATAACCATACTGCAATGTTCCAAATAAAGAAATGAACAAATATACATCAAATAGAAAGTGTTCAGAAGAATGCTATTATACCAATACAATAATAGACAAAATAAAAACTAAGGCAAAAAGCATTAATGTAGATAAATAGATAGCATAATAATAAACAAAAATTTACCCAGAAAACATAAAAATTATAAAACTTTATGTACATAACAACATAGCCAGGAAATTAATAAAGTAAAAATTGCAAGTGTCATAAATTCACCAGACACTGGTAAATCAAGCAGATAAAGAAATACTTGCACTCAACATATTTTTCACACAAAACTGACTATAATTTCAAAGAAATGATTACCCACAAAACACATTTTTAACCATAAGGTAATGAAAATGAAAACCAACACTTAAAAGATCAGTTTAAAAAATAAAATATGCTTCAAAACTTTGAAAGCTTTCAGAAATGTTTCTTTGAAATGTGTTTAAATTCTTAAAAAATCTAAATGCAGTATTTTATATTCAATACTTTTCAATTTCATCTTATTAAATACTTGGCTCTTAGTTTCAACCTGACAAGATCATCTTAGACATTAACTCTATAACCAATGTAATTTTCATTCCTTCATGATTGGTGTCACTTTTTATATTAATAAACATGTCTTCCATACATTCCTTTGAGTCATTTATAAAAATGGTAAATCTGTTAACATGCAGGACAGAAACTTAAATTCCTAATGTATCTAATTAGTGATGGAATAATGTGTTAGCCCTTCCAGTTTATAGAGATTTGTATTTTAATTATCTTTTTTTATTCTCTGATACTGTATAAGAGAGTAGCAAAGCTGCTTCCCTTTTAAGCTCTATATCTAATTATGGACCTAAACTCTTTTTTATTGATCCATAACAAGACTGAGAAAACATTGATATATTAAAAAAGGAAAAAGATTTTTCTAAAGGCTTAAAAGTGCAAAGAAGGAATAAACAATAACACATGAATCCTCTGACTTGTAGGTCTAACACACTTAGAGGCGTAAGGGTTTTTCTTTATTGACATAAGATAGAAGAAAGATAAAAAAGAACCCCCATCCCAACATACACAGTGACTTTCCAGGTCCTCATCTTTCTACTCATAGGATAAATACTATCTAAAACATCACCACTAAGTGATGCAGAAAACAAAGGCAATGGAAAAAAAATTAAATTTCCTTACTACCTACAGATAGTTCTTGAAACAGGCAGAGTGACCTTCCTCAGGGAGCTCAGTTGCCTCGATGTTTACACTTTGCTAACAGCAAAAGTCAATCTTGGATTACATGATCCCAACCACCCTGGATCCTGAAGTCTTCTTTGACAGATAAAAATTCCTTTGGAAACTTCCTTTATCTCTACAAATCAAGATACATGTTAGCAATCATCCTCCAAGCTTTTGTATGACCCACCAATATACATCTGAAGGGTCTCATGACCAGGTTTTATTAGATGGTAATGAGTGAGCTTTTCCTACCAGTAGATTGTACCCTTATGGTCCTGGGAACCTTGCTTCCAAAATTCTTTAAAGACTTACACTATCCCTAACACCATCCCAACTTGAAAGTATATAATCAGTCTCCTGTCACAACCCCGGTGCAGCTCTTTCTGTCCATGGGTACTGTCCCTGTGCTTTAAGAAAACCACCTTTTTGCACCAAAGACATCTCAAGAATTATATCTTGGCCATCGGCTCTGAACCCCAACATTTCCTACATCATAACGAATGCCCTTAGACAGCAAGATCCATTAGTGAAGCCCGAATACAAGGACAAATTTATCCCACACACCATTTTGTGGCTGATCTCTAATTTTGTACATCTCATTAAGATAGTTATATCTTGAGACAAAAAGAACACTAATATTCATATCAGAAGAGTTCCACTCATATGGTCATGGAGGGAATTGTTGCCGAAATACATTATGTTATCTAGGTATGAAGTAGCTTCATTGCTAATTCTCATTGATATCAACACTGGAGTGTAAATTCAAGCAAGATCTTTCCCTCTTTGAGCCTCAGCTTTCTCATTGGCAGAATGATGGGGTTGGATTAAGTTAGGTGTAGTTCTTGTTCTCATCTTTTGCTGGGCTACAATCTCCCCCACCCACTCCATCTGTTCAAAGTTTGGCTCCCTGTAAAAATAGAAAAAAAACTATTCTCTCTCTATATATCCCAAACATCTAGAAAAAAAATTCTTTAAAAAAAATATCTCTTGGCAGGACTATCTCATTTGTTTCTAATTTAAGCCCATGCTCTTCCTCCTCTAGTTGACTTAGGTCTCCCTTTTCATGGGTGTCCCAATTGTGTATCTGGTCTCTCTGCAGCAATGTTTTAGCCAGCTGGCTAAAACAGAGAATTAATTCCTATTTAGCCTCTTCATTTGTGAGGCACATTGAGATTTCCTTTTATTGCTTGAGTCTTCTTTATGTAGAATGTTTTCTGATATTTCCCCAAGATTAGTCTTGGGGAAATAAGGTAAGTCTTTTGCCAAATGCCAATATTCCCCAGTGCAATAGGCTTCATGACCCCAATCTTCTTCAGGCATATCCTTAGCCTACAGAGCTCTGCTGACCCTGCAAAGCTGTTTTTAATCCCTTATCTTAAAAATGCATTTCCTGAGCAAAGTCATTAGCTTTCCCTTCAAATGGCTATATCAACAACTTTTGTTTGCAGGCATTAAAGAATACCAACTATCTGATATAAGTATTCAGGTCCCTCCTTGCAGTAAGGTGACTTACCCTGAAATTCTATTGCCCAGTCATCTCACTCTTCAATATGCTATGAATTGGTGGCAAACATACCTAAATCTAAGAAAAGCACCTTTGTTATTTAAGAGATTTGCACATACTAATAAATTCCACATTAGTGCATTAATCAGTAGCAGCTAGTTTTTTTATTTCCTAGTTAAATCTCTAATTGTCTTAGAGAGATAGTGACATTTTAACATGGTGTTGAAGAATGAGTAGTCATTCAGAGAGTAGAGGGAGAAAAGAATGTCAGGATCTAATATGGAAGCAGGAATAAATATTGTATGTTTAGAATGAGAGAAATGTTCAGACATATCTAGAGTATAAAGAATGTTTAGAGAAGTATTACATGATGAGATTAAAATAATAGGCTGATGTACATTATCCAAGATGTAATCTTTTTTTAATTTTATAAAATATTTTTATTTATTTATATGACAGAGAGAGATCACAAGTAGGCAGAGAGGCAGGCAGAGCGAGGAGGAAGCAGGCTCCCTGCCGAGATGCGGGGCTGGATACCAGGACCCTGGGATCATGACCTGAGCCGAAGGCAGAGGCTTTAACCCACTGAGCCACCCAGGCACCCCTTCAAGATGTAATCTTAAAGAGTTTTCTTAACATTACAGCAAAGGGCAAGCTTTTCAAAAATATCTTTGAGAGTAACATAATCAGACTTGTGTTCTAGCATGATCATGAAGAGGAGGAATTAGAGGGAATGAAAGTGGAGGTCAGATAAAGTTAGAAAATGGGAACTGAGATTGTGACAGGGGAAAGAAAAAAAAGATACTTTATGACAAGGAGCTGGTGAGAGGAATAGAGAGGGTGAGACCATGTTTATAGTTCAGTAAATGAGTAAATGGTGATATTATTAGCATAGCTGGAAAACAGAGAAGAGGTACAAACTTGGGAGAGCCAAAGGGAGACATGATTTCAACTTTGGAGGTGTTTGAATTTAAAGCTGCAGATAAAAATTCGAATCTTAAGGGAAAGTTGAGATGTAGAGGTATGAAATTTGAGAGGTGGCTGAGAAACAAAAACAGTCCTTCTTAATAATTATGTCTATAAAATGAAGGACAGTCTTTACAGATATGGTGTCTGGATGTCACTATTGTTAGCAAAGTCACCTACATTTATTCTTAAAACCAAAGACAACTAAATTTATAAAGGCAGTGATTTTATGTTCATTTGACTCCTAGAATGTAAACCTCTTTTTTTAAGTCCATATTATGAACACATTTGCACAGTTTTAAACTGTGTCTAAAATAAACTAACATGTCTAAAATAAATTAATGGGAGACTTTAATACAGTAGTTCCCCCTTATCTGTGGTGGGGATATGTTCCAAGACCTCCACTGGATATCTGAAACTGCAGGTAGTACCAAACCCTGAATATACCATGTTTTCTCCTACACATGCATACCTATACCTATCAAAAAAGTTTAATTTATAAATTAGGCATAGTAAGAGATTAGTGACAATACCTAATAAAATAGCACAATTATAATGATATACTGTGATAAAAGCTCTGTGGATTTGGTCTCTTTATCTCAAAATATTTTACTGTACTGCATTCACCCTTCTTGGGCCATGAGATGCTGAAATGCCTATATGATGAGATCTAGTGAGGAGCATGACGTAGACACCATGATATAGCGTTAGACTACTACTGACCTGCTAACACTCCATTGGAAGGAGGACCATCTGCTTCTGGGCTGCAGTCGGCTGTGGGGGACTAAAACTGCAGGAGGTGAAATTGTGGATAAGGATAGACTACAGTAAACATAGTGACGAGAAATTTTATGTTAAAACTATCGGACACCATATAAGGCTAAGGTGATCTTAGCTGCCTATTAGATGGAAAGCAAGACAATCTGTCTTTGGAAGTTTTTAATTACATTTGACAAATTCTTAAGTGAAAAATTTAGTGTTTCTTCTAATGTGTGCAGATTTATTTATTTATGAGGGGCCGCAGGGTTTTTATTTCTCCATGGTACCCCATGGATACCATGTGGCCTCAAACACCTGCCCTCAGTCTTTAGGATTCTTTTAACCTGTGCCTGTTCTACTTTTTCACATTTCTTCATTTTATTAGATCCCAATTATTTTTGCTTCCATCAAGAAGTAGTAACATAAGACTTAGAGAAAGGTGTAACTATTTGTTAATGTTTGGCCACAATGGAAATGATATCACATTGCTAGACAAGTAGCATATTAGCATTACAGGTATTATTATTTCACATTCTTAAAAATTCATTTGTCATTCATTCCTTTTCTCAGAAGCTTTACCCAGCTCATCCTACTGTAGAATCCTACTATATATATAGCATATATATACTACCAGCACACATTTGGTTCAACTTATATCATCCCATGCTTGCTAAACCACAACCATTCACCCCAAATCACATTCATCATATTTGTTTATAGCAGGAATACAGATAGACAGACAGACAGATAGATAGATAACTTCTTTGTTTTCATCTCAGTCCTTTAGGATATACTCAGATTGCCTCAACTTCACAGAAAATAAGTACACTGTAATATATCCAAAACTACACAAATTTTCTCCCTGAGAAAAATTCTGGAGGTGAGATCTTAAAATACCATTTTTCCTCTTCTACTATTATAAATTATTCACCACTCTCATCATGTGTCAAGTTATAGTGAATAAAAATTCTTTCCTTCTATGAAGTTCTATTAGGTATTTCCCCACCTTAAATACACTCAAAACTAAAACAATGACACATGGGTCACTTAAATGATTGCTATTTCATTTTATGGGAGTGAGTTATAGTGTAAGAAACATTCTCTAGCAATTGATGATAAAATATAAAAGTGGTTATTTAACTCCAAGAACAAATTCTATGTTTCTTAAAATTGCGATAAAGCACAAAATATCTGAGTTATGACAGAGATGTTCATTTAGGGAATAACACACAAACAGAAATTTCCTCTTAGAAAGCAGAGTCCAGGAATAGAGCAGATGTGAGAAATGGTGAGGGAGAATGCACCAAAGATGGAACAATCCTGCCTAAAATTAGTGGTACTATTGCATATTGAAAGTATTGTGGCTTTGTGTTGTGCCATCCACGTGTAGTGTTTTGTGGTAAAAAGGAATCCTGGCATGAGTATTATCTTATCTAAGAAAGATGAGAACATGATGGATGAGTTTTCTCAGAACTCAGTGAGTTCTGTACCTGGGAGAATCTTGTCAATCTATCAAAGAAAAAGAAATAAACCAGACAAATAAAGTTGATGAAGACCAAAAGCTCTAAGGAGAAATATAATTCCACAAATCCATAGAGACAAGTCCTCTAAAAAGAGCCCATTCTCAAAGAAAGGATAGCAGCAAAGAATAACCCTGGAGTTCTAAAGATGAAAGCTCAGATAGAAATGGAGTGAAAATCATTTTGTCACAGAGAGTTATCCATGATCCTGACCATACAATGCTAAAATCTCTCAGTATCACAGATCTTAACTTCTCCAGGAAAACTGTCTATTCTGATGTCCATTCTGCTTGGATTCAGACTAACTCCAAAGCCATATAATTTACTTAAAACTTACTTGAATAATATATCCATGTATTGCGCTCCTATTTTGTCCTAATTTTGTTTGTATGACTTGCTTTTAATTCTCATAATCTTATGAAACTAAAGTGATCAATAACTCTGTTATGATTTAGTTTATATTATTTACCAAATATTATGCAAATAATTAACTGTATGCACTGAGATTTGAATCTAGATATGTCTGGACTTAAATCACATAGTCTTAAAGGGTTATAACTTGCTTAGTCTTGGTAGAATAGAGGGATGGAATATAAAAGGGATGAAAAATATATTAAGCTAGTCATCAATTTTAGGCCAACTAAAACTTTCCATTATGTAACATTTCAGTTTTCTGCTACATAAAGGTTGGAAAATTCCTTCACTCTTAAGAGACTGAGACCACAGGTAAGTATTACAGAGTGATACTCTGGGCAGTGGTTTATTGCATATGTTTAGGCTCAAAATGAGCTCTTACTTTGCATAGCATTTAAGTAGAGGAGTCCACTGAGGAATGGAACAAGGGAGACACTTTGGGAGGTAAGGGGCAAGTTCAAATGTATATGAGAATAAAATTCTACAAGTTTGATGATATCTGCAGTACCAGACACTTTAGAAGGGAAAAGTAATGATTTGCTTAGTTGTTTATGACATAATTGTTCCTACCTGAGGACATTTTGAATGAGACTTCAGCTATGCCTCTACTTGATGCCTAGAGTGGCTAAAGCAAGTAGTCCAGGTCCCATAAGTACACAGATTTATGCAGCAATATTTCAATGTAATTTCCAATGGGAACTTCTGCATTTATGATTGAAACTCTCATCATGCTCGAAATCAACATAACTAGCAGTAGTGTACTAAATTAAATATAAAATTCTGAACAGTATAGTTCGAGTTATATGTATTTTATTGTATTAATATTCTCTAAGATGTATAAATGGTAATAGCCAAATGTGTATTATAGCTACTCTATTATGTGTTAGTAGAATAGAATTTGTGAAGTTTTGTAAAATATATTCTCCAGGCAAATAAGAGATAGTAATAGCAATAAGTTCCAGGGCACCTGGGTGGTTCAAGCTAAGCATCTACCTTCAGCTCAGGTCACAATCCCAGGGTCCTGGGACTGAGTCCTGCATTGGGCTCCCTGCTCAGTAAGGAGTCTGCTTCTCCCTCTTCCCCTGTTCCTACCCCCTGCTCATGTTCTCTCTCTCTCTCTCTCAAATAAATAAATAAAATCTTCAAAAAAAGAGCAATAAGTTTCAAAAGGCATATTTTTACTTTATAGTTGATATGCATATGCAAATCCCTCCATATAAAAAATTCTTTTTTGTTTTTGTTTTAAAAAATTCTTTAAAAAGTATTGACAAAAAGATCTATTTTCTTATCC
This sequence comes from Taxidea taxus jeffersonii, assembly GCA_003697995.1. Lineage (NCBI taxonomy): Eukaryota > Metazoa > Chordata > Mammalia > Carnivora > Mustelidae > Taxidea > Taxidea taxus. The sequence continues at coordinate 9,087 of ML100564.1, read as the reverse complement.
TCAACCCTAGATAGAGGAGGCATATTCTTCCGAGTTTGGAAAATTAAATAATTTTAGGCTATAATGTATACTTGTGAGGTTTGAGTACTTGTTGAAAATAAATTCTTAAGAAAGGATAAGAAGTTTGATTTACATGAGAGGTTTTTATAATAATGTGTGCTGTATTTCACCACTTGGTACTATGCTGATCAGCACTGTTTATAAATATTTAACATAATGGGGCAAATTTAACTATTTAAGAATAACAATTATTCTTTTCTCATACTGCTATTCTTTTATTAAGTTCATCTGTGTGCTATGGAAAAGTAGAAAAGATATTTTTGATCTTCTAGAAATAACCACCATATTGTTTTCCCATGAGGCAAATTAATTCAAAATATTATTTTTCTCTGTAAGGTTTAATGCTATGCTCGTAAGCAACCAAATGTCTAGAGTGAGTCATTAAAGTTATTACCTGTTTTTATTCATTCACCAAGTATAGGGTAGGCACAGAAAGAGGTCCAGAAATCTGCATAGGGGTCCCCTTGAATCTAGACACAAGTCTCTACATGCAGAGGGTAAAGCCCAACTCTGTTGGATAAGAATAACTTAAGAGGCAAGAACACTTAACAGGATTATTGTATGGAAAGTAAATCCCAGAGCAGGCCCAGAGTTGGCAATCATGTTCCTCTGATGCCAGAGAGGAGAAACTTCACTGACTTCATAGGTAGGTAAGCAGAGACTAGAGGAGGCCACTTGCAGAAGTCGGGTAAATTAGCTCTAAGATGAAGGCTAACTTTGATCTCTTCAAAACAAAACATTCCAAAATTTCTGAAATGTCATTAAGAAGTGATTGGAGAAAAATCTATAACATGCAAAGCTTAAATTAGCAAAGAATGGTTTCAAGATGGCTAATCTAAACTTCCATTTTGAGAAACTACTAAGATACTTTAAAACACAAAAAAGTCAAAGAACTAGAAAATAATTCCACAGGAAAAATAAATATATGTCTGATAAATCTCTAGTCATACTAATCTAGATGGAATAAAGAAGACACAAATTCTTAAAATCAGCAATGCAAGAAGAGACATCATACATTCTACAGATGTTTAAAAAAACACATACAGAAGGGAGAACTTACAAGGGGGGGTATAAGGAAAATTTGGGAGATGACACATATGTTTCTCAGATTACTGTCAGTATTTCACACATGTATACATGTGCTAAAACATATCAAGTTGCAAACTGTAAACATAAACAGCTTAGTGTATGTCAATTACATCCTAATAAAGTTGTTAATAACTGTAGTCATTTCTATACATAAAGAAGTGTTACTGGACTTATGTGGTATGTGTATATATTCACACACGTGTGTATGTGAGTTTGTGTATGCCAATAAATATACATTTGCAGTTTTACTAAGAGTTACTTGTAGCATTTACTTCTTTTTTTTTTTAAGATTTACTTATTTATTTTGCAAGAGTGAGAGAAAGAGAGAGAGAGAGAGAGAGAGAGAGAGAAGGAGCAGGAGGTGCAGAGGGAGGAGAATCCCAAGTAGACTCTGTGCTGAGCATGGAGCCCAACACAGTGCTGGATCTTACGACCTTGAGATCATGACCTGAGCCGAAATGGAGTTGGATGCTCAACTACCACCACTCAAACTGTATCATCCAGGTGCCCATTGCAGCATTTACTCCTGACTGATCTTTTCCTATCATTACTAAGAATACATGCTTTTTCCTTAATTATTTTTATGTTACAATATAGTGACATAGTTGGGATTTCTAGTTTTCTGACCTAATACTCACCAACAGAATTAATATTCTAGCATATATATGATGAAAACATTTTTTCTTCATTAAATAGAAATTTCATACTGCATATATTGCTGTTCCAAAGACTCATTTATATTTATTATGCATTATGTGACACAAACAATGCTAATTTAATCTATGAAACACCCTCTAAGGTAGTTAGTTTTATTATCTGATTTTATAATTAAGGATCCTGAGATTTAGAAGAGTGAAGTCATTGTGTGAATATAACACATTGCTGGTAAATGTTGGCAGTTAAGTCTGGTTGGTGGATGCCCATACTTGGGCATTTTACCTGGACTGTAACATGTGGAATGAAATGGAAATCATAGAGTAGTAGTGGAAAATGATCACATTCAAAAAACATTTACAGGGCATCTTCTTTATCCCATATATTGTGCTGTACCTGAGAACCTAGAAATGGGTTTTCATCTGGTTAGGTACTGAATGAGTGATAAATTGCTACATACATGTGTATATATAAAATCTTTGTTGTCATTTTATTTGTAAATAGAATTAGAAGTCCATGATTAGGCTCAATAGCATGAAGTTTGATGTAGCTTTTCCTGGTTGCTGAGGTTTTTTTGGCTGGCCATTTTCACTGCATGTTTTATATTATTAGTTGCTATCAATGTACCTATATCAGAAATGGCTTTTGGTGCCTGGATGGCTCAGTCGGTTAAGCAGCAGCTTTGGGCTCAGGTCATGATCTCAAGGTCCTGGAGTCAAGTCCCACATCAGGCTCCCTGTTCAGCAGGGAGTCCGCTTCTTTCTCTGCCTCTCCTCCCCGCTTTCTTCTCACTCTCTCAAATAAATAAATAAAATCTTAAAAAAAAAAAAGAAAGAAAAAGAAATGGCTTCATTTCCTTTGCTTCTTATTTTCATCTCTCGATACTCAGAAATTTCACAATAGTTGTGACTGTCATTTATTTATAAATGCAGTTTCTACAGCGCCCTCCGATTTCTGCTGGTTCTCCTCATTCATACAGAGAGCTCAGCAAAATCAGAGGATAAACACATTCTGGAGAATGAGAGACAAAGGAAGCATATCTCAAAGCAGTTTCTGAAGTACCTGCATAAACAGCTCCTAGGAAGCTCACCAAAATGCAAATTCCTGGCTAACCTCAAATCCAAGGAGTCAGAATCTATGTTGGCAGCCAAGGAGCCTGCATTAACCCGCCTCCCCTAGGCAAAACTACAATCAGAGAGGTATTGGTCAGAGAAGCTGGCCCCAGAGACCAAAACCTATTGACCTTAACTACAGAGTTATCAACAACTCCTTTATTCCTGAAAGCTGCCTCTATGATGGTAGTAGCTTTTTATATCTTGTTTCCAGAAATGTCTTCTTGTTTTCTCTTTTAATATTTGTGTCATCGAGATGCAATCCGCTAACTCCGCAGAATGCCTACCCAATCTAATGGTTTTGGTCACCTCTCAGAGATCAAAAGCATTACCATTCAGTTATGGTTTATATTTAAAAGCCAAGAGAAAACAAACAGGTTAATCCCCTGAAATCAAGCACTTGAATTTCCCTTTATCACCCCAGCCATGCCCTTTAAAAGGACTTTTTTGTGTGAAATTTCACAAGCATGACAGAGAGCCATGAGATCTCAGATTTACCTTGAACAAGAAACTTTTCCTACAGCTCTAATTAAAAGGAAGTTTCAAACCTACAAATTAACAGTTTTAATATGCTGTTCGTGGTGATTAACTGCTTCATTTTTAACAGGCATTCACTGTTAACGCTGCAACTGTTAATTTTAACGGCTTGATTTTTAAATTCCAAGAGGAGTAAAACTGGTTCAAATTGATTCCTATAATTTTTACCATTGGCCTAAAAATCTTTATTTAGAAAATCTTCTTGAATAACATTATTCTCCTCTCAAGAATTTTTCTCTTTTACCTAGAATAGAATAGACACTTAGAAGCAATTGCCTTCACTTTTATTTTTCTTTTTTTGGACTATACTTCGAAACTACGGTTACATGTTACTATGCCTCTGGAGATTTGATGAGAAAATTGTCTTAATAATAATCTTTTTTAATCAAACATTTACATATGTATTTTTTAGAAAACATGTAGTTCTTAGAAATAAATCTTAAAAACTGAGCCAAAATAAACCAATTACAGTGTATATAAAAACATATGATAAATTAAATCTCTTGAAAAATCTAAAATAAATATGTAAGGCCATCTTTGCAGAAAGTGACTTCTGACTTGTTGCTTATTCATTTGTATCTCAAGAGGATGCATAGTTCCTAATTACCAAATCCGCAGATAATCCAAAAAATTCCTTTCAGTCTAGTTTTAAATCTTTTCTTGAAAAGATCCTTCTTCAAAACAGCTAATAAGCAGCTAGAGTGGGTAATTTAAAATGCATTTCCAGGGGCGCCTGGGTGGCTCAGTGGGTTAAAGCCTCTGCCTTCAGCTAGGGTCATGATCCCAGGTCCTGGGATTGAGCCCAGCCTTGGGCTCTCTGCTCCGCGGGGAGCCTGCTTCCTCCTCTCTCTCTGCCTGCCTCTCTGCCTACTTGTGATATGTCTGTCAAATAAATAAATAAAATCTTTAAAAAAATGCATTTCTGATAACTATATGTTATATGTTTATATTAAATGTCACTTGTATCCATTCTCTCCAATTTTAATTTCCATCGTTTTCAACCTATTTCTACCTACCTCCTACAATAACCAGTATCACTCATTTCTAGTTTATTCTTTCTTTGTGTTTCTGTTCATCCTTTCTGTTCATTTATTAATGCACAGAGAAAATCTATACAGTTCATTTTTATTTATTTTATACATATAGTAATACATGTGTATGTATGATTACATAATCATATATATATTATTTAATATATAAATATATACTATATGCTATATATGTATATTTTATTTTGTTCTTAAAAAAATGTAAAGCTATAGGTATTTTTCCTCTTGAGAATATATATCTTGAAAACCTTTCCATATCAGTTCACATATACCTTAAATCTTTTATACAGCTGCATTGTACTATGTTATGTGTATTATAGTTTACACAACCACTCTTTTATAGTGGTTGTGTAAACTATAACACTATAACTATAGTTATACTATATATAGTATAAATAGATAACTATAGTCATCTATTTTATTTTCAATATGCAATTACAAACAATGTTGTGATGACTAATCTTGTACATATATATGTTTCCATATGTTGGAAGTATATCTTCAAAGTAAATTCAAGAACTGGAAATGTAGGGTTGAAAAGTAAATGTAGGAGAGTCTATCTCCCTGCAATTGCTCTAACAAAAAATTCTTATTTTTTAATAATTTTTATTGGAAATTTATTTTCATATGTTTTTTTAAATTTTATTTAAGCTTTTTAAAAATTTAAACATATAATGTAATCCCCCCACCCCCTCCCAACCCCTCTCCCCCCCACCCCCCTCAGTTTGTTTTATGACATAAAGAGTCTCTTTTGGTTTGTCTCCCTCCCAATCCCATATTGTTTCATATATGATATCTCATAAATATCTCATTATAATTTTTATTTTGAGAAATCTAAGTATGATTGAGAGTAAGTATCTTTCCATGTAAGAGCCATTTTAATATGTATTTTTGGGAATTGTTCATATCTTTACCCATTTCTTTTTTCTGTGGGGTAGGACCTCAATGTGAGGTATTCTTCATAATTAGTGCCCCAAATTTATTCTATCAATTCCCTTTTGCTTTTCTGGTGTCTTTTGCTATGGGAAGTTTTAAAGACATCTTAAATAGTCAAATTTGTCAATCTTTTGTTCATTGCATCTTGATTTTGAATCATAGGTAGAAAACCATCTCCTATACCTATGTTACTGACAAATTTACTAGTGTTTTCTTCTAGTATTTGTATAGTTTTATTATTATTATTTTACTTTTATTTTTTTAAAAGATTTTATTTATTTATTTGGCAGACAGAGATCACAAGTAGGCAGAGAGGCAGGCAGAGAGAGAGGAGGAAGCAGGCTCCCCGCGGAGCAGAGAGCCTAATGCAGGGCTTGATCTCAGGACCCTGGGATCATGACCTGAGCCAAAGGCAGAGGCTTTAGCCCACTGAGCCACCCAGGCGCCCCTTATTTTAGCTTTAGATCCCTGATTCACTTAAAGTTTATTCTTGTGTGTAATATAAGGTGAGGATCGAATTTCCTTGATGGTTAGTCATTTACCATGGTTCTATTTTTCTTTAAAGTCCACCTTTGAGATACTGTGGACTCTGAGAAACAAACTCAGGGTTTTGGAGGGGAGGGAGGTAGGGGGTTGGGTGAGACTGGTCGTGGGTATTATGGAGGGTTTGTATTGCATGGAGCACTGGGTGTGGTGCATAAACAATGAATTTTGGAACACTGAAAAACATAAAATACAATTTAAAGTCCACCTTTGCTCAAGTGATTCAAAATGCTGACTTCATCAGATATTAAATATCTGTATGTGCTTTGGCTTATTTCTGGGTTTTTTATTCAATTCTACTGTTTTGTCTATTCATACACAAGTAACATACCATTTCCACTACCAAGGTTTTAATGGCTGGGAGGCTTGTCCACCATCACAGGTTTTTGTTTTAGTGTTTTCACAGCTTGTCTTGAATGTTAGTCTATGTCAGTTTTACATCGTATAATGTTCATTTATATGTCAATTTTAGTAACAACTTCTCTAGTTGGATTGAAAAGTAAAACTTGCTAGTATTTTTATTTGGATTGAATTCAATTTATAAATTAATATGAAGATGACTTTGCAATTGTTGACTTTCTTTTTTCAGTCAAGTTTTTCATAATTTTTTTTGCACTATTAAAGTTTACCTTGGATTATTCACTAATTTGTGCTTTGCTTATACACTTATGATTGGCCTCAAAAGTGGGGGGGCAGTTTTGCAGGACTAAGATCTTAACCTTTGGGCTTGTACTAATTACAAGTAATTGGTGTCCAAATGAATTAAATTGTAGGACACCCAGGTGGAGTCTGCAAAGAACTGAAGAACTGTTTGGTGTGAAAAACCCAAACATTTGGTATCAAAGTTTTGAGAGAGTAGAGAAAAATACATTTTCCTTGCTCATATACATGGAAAGTCTAAAAAACTTTCTTGTGCTTTATTTTTAAGTATGAATAAAAAATACAGACCAAAATACATTTTTAAAAAGCCTCATATAGGGATGCCGTGGCTCAATTGTTTAAGCATCCAACTCTTGATTTCAACTCAGGTCATGAAATCAAGGTCCTGATCTCAGGGTCATGAGATTGAGCCCCAGGTCAGGTTCCATGTTCAGTATGGAGTCCACTTGAGAGTTTTCTCTTCTTCTCCCTCAGCCCCTCCCCTTGTCCATGCTCTCTCACTCTCAAATAAATAAATCTTTAAAAAAAAGAAATAAAAACTTCACATAAATATTACAATAACAAAAAAAGAAAGACAAAAAGAAGAAAGGACAATGGAAAGAGTAGAAGAATACTGCCAATAATTATAATTAATACCTCATAGAGACAAAGATATTTATATCCATGTAATAAGAACAGAAGTTATTGTGGAAAAATCAGGAGGTAAACTATAGCCCTGGGAAAGTAAAATGTATAAGCAGGAAAATAAAAGTTTAATGAAAGGCTCAACATATACAGCTGAGAAATAATCCCAAAGTGGAACCTGAAAGGCAAAGGCTGCAAAACAGGGTAGAAAAGTGAAAATCAAACAAGCATTGCAGGAAGGGCAATATCTGATTAATTGGAGTTTGAGAAGGAAAAAAACAATGAAACTGTTAGAAGATAAATTATCCTAGAAAATGAGTTTCTATACTTAAACACTCTGGGTTTTCCAAATCACTACAATAAGTGCAATTTCAGGACACCAGAGATAGAGGTATCCTTAGAAATTCCAGAGAGAGATTGGACTCATTGCTTTTGGTTGTTTTGTTGAGGAAAGAAAAATGAGACTATATGCAACTTGGTGTTGTTATAATTGCTCCGTTTATATAAGTTTTCAATTTCAGGTAGTTCTTACTATTTGCATAAAGATCCCCCAAATACATAATATTGCATATGTCCACTGTCACTTTCATTTGTAGAATAAGAATTTGAGATTATGGGTGTATGCTGAGTACAATTAACACTTACATATTAAGTTCTCTAAACATAGTAGAACATGTATGGAGCCATATAGTTATGATGGAAAGAGGGCTTAGATTTGGACCTCTGCTCCAATTCTTGCTGAACCAGTCAACTGCTTTCATGAATCTCAGAATAAGAGTACTTTTCCTGCCTTACCTCGCATTACTCTCAAATGAACTGATGACCATAAAAACCATTTTAAAAGAACGCCATGCAAATATTCTCTTATCTAAATAATATAGCCTACATTTCCTCCTCTTTAAAATATCTTCACCTTAAAAGATCTATCCACAATAAACTAGACAGGAACTGCTCTTCCCAAATCACCCTCATCTCAAATTTAAGTCTATACTCATGCATATGCTGCATTATCAGCCTCAGTTATCAGGAAATTATTTTAGTCACCACACTGATTGCTTTTCCATTTACTATTTCTTTCTGTTCTGCTAACTGTTTTGTGAAGTTTGGCTATGCTGGTACTTCCTTATTGATGCTATCTATCCCACACTGGGAAGATTTTACCTCTCTGCCTCCGAGAAGCAGCTAGTGATATGCTTCCTCTCCCTGTGCCAAATTCTGACCACAAAACGCAATTAAATGAAAAAGGGGGCAACACTATTACATTTTGTTAACATGAGTCAATTTTAATATCGGAAATGGTTTTGTATGAATAACAGAAAATGTGTATATTGGTCTCTGCCCCCAGTCCCCAGTTCCTCAAACCGGGCTCTTAAAACCCTGGTCAATTCCTAAGTGATAAGAATGGTGGGAGCATCTTTTGTTCTATTGAGGAAACCCTGGGTGAGCTCCTAGAGGGATCCTGGGTGGAGCTGGTCACCAGAAGACCAAGCCATGATTAGAAGGTTGGAATTTTTCAGTACCCCCACCCCACTTCTCCAGAGAAGGGGGAGAGCCTGAAAACAGAGTTAGAGTTATCATGTCTATTTGGGGAAGCCTCCATAAAATCCCAAGAGCATAGGGTTCAGAGAGCTTCCAGTTTGGCACACACCTCAATACCTGGTAGGTGACACATCCCAGCTCCAGTGGGTCAGAAGCTCCTGTGCTTAGTATCTGCCCAGATTTACCATATGCATCTCTTCATTTGCTTATTCATCTATATTCTTTATCAAATCCTTTAATAAACTTGTACAATTAAACAAGTCTTTCCCTGAGTTCTGTGAGCC